>JAFEMH010003551.1:0-258960 GCA_022495995.1 Adenophora triphylla var. japonica | reverse complement strand
CTCCACGTTAAATCTTAAATCACAATTCCGTCTCCACGTTAAATTTTCCGTTAGTTTTCACTAACGTTTCGTCTCCGCACGTTAAATCTCAAACCGTCACGTTAAATTTTCCGTTAGTTCTCACTAACTTTTCCTCTCCAGACATTAAATCTCAAACCGTCTTCGGACGTTAAATCATAATTTCGTCTCCAGCGTTAAATTTTCCGTTAGTTTTAGCTAACGTTTCATCTCCAGACGTTAAATCTCAAACCATCTTCGGACGATAAATCACAACTCCGTCTCCGGACGTTAAATTTCACGTTAGTTTTCACTAACGTTTCGTCTCCAGACGTTAAATCTCAAACCGTCTTCGGACGTTAAATCACAATTCCGTCTCCAGACGTTAAATTTCCCGTTAGTTCTCACTAACGTTTCGTCTCCAAACGTTAAATCTCAAACCGTCTTCGGACGTTAAATCACAATTCCGTCTCCAGACGTTAAATTTCCCGTTAGTTTTCACTAACGTTTTGTCTCCAGACGTTAAATCTCAAACCGTCTTCGGACGTTAAATCACAACTCCGTCTCCAGACGTTAAATTTCCCGTTAGTTTTCACTAACGTTTCGTCTCCAGACGTTAAATCTCAAACCGTCTTCGGACGTTAAATCACAACTCCGTCTCCAGACGTTAAATTTCCCGTTAGTTTTCACTAACGTTTCATCTCCAGACGTTAAATCTCAAACCGTCTTCGGACGTTAAATCACAATTCCGTCTCCAGACGTTAAATTTCCCATTAGTTTTCACTAATGTTTTTTCTCCAGACGTTAAATATCAAACCGTCTTCGGACGTTAAATCACAATTCCGTCTCCAGACGTTAAATTTTCAGTTAGTTTTCACTAACGTTTATTTCTCCAGACGTTAAATCCCGACCGTCTTCGGACGTTAAATCACAATCCCTCTTCGGCCATCCTAGTAAGTCAAAATACCTTTGGTTTTCACCAACATTCACTTCCCCGGCCGCCAGTCGTAAGCCCGACCATCCCACTTCAGCGGCCATCAAGGTAAGCCCGCACAACAATCCCTCTTCGGCCATCCTCGTAAGTCCGAATACCTTTTCACTCCAGCAAGTGAACATTCACTTCCCCGGCAGTCATCGTAAGCCCGACCATCCCACTTCAGCGGCCGTATAACAATCCCTCTTCGGCCATCATCATAAGTCCCAACATTCCTCCCAAGTAGGATCCTAAGACCATCCATCTAAGAAGAAACGTCAATCAATCCCCCCAATTCCTAACTAGTTCTGTTAGAACTCTGGGCACTTTTCCCCAGCAATGTGTCAGTCTCTCACGAGATCACATCCCGTTTCGAACCCCGTCGTTAGGACATCAATCCTTCCAGGTTGTTATAACATCCATTTCACGCAGCCATTCCCGTCATTTCCACCATATCCCCAGCAGATAAAACCTGGCCGTCATCATAAGTCCAGTACCCAAGGCACGAACGCCTTACAAAATCAATCTCAAGGCACGAACGCCTTCGCCTCAGGGCAAATACGTCCTCATCACTCGGTCTGAGGCATCACACGCCCTCGAAAGTTTCAGTAAATCTCGGTCTGAGGCGCCACACGCCCTCGAAAGTTTTGTAAATCTCGGTCTGAGGCGCCACACGCCCTCGAAAGTTTCTGTAAATCTCAGTCTGAGGCACCACACGCCCTCGAAAGTTTCAGTAATCTTAGGTTTAGATGCCTCACAACAATCTCACTTAGGTCAGACACCTCACAATAGTCTTCACTTAGGTTCAGACGCCTCACAATAGTCTTCACTCAGGTTCAGAAGCCTCACAATAGTCTCCACTCAGGTTCAGACGCCTCCCGACGGTCTCGGCTCAGAATTCGAGGTCCCCACGCGCGGCCCTTGCGCCTACGAACTACTAGATCGGCTTGATTCCCGCTCCGGGATACGTAGGAAGCCTTTCGCTAAGTGTCCGGCCGGTGACCGCCGGGTCTTTCAAAATAAGGTATCAGATTTGGATCCTTATCTTTTTCAATGACCCCACCTCCTTCGGAGGAGACGTCGGCCCCGAGGGCTAACTCTAAGTACCCAAATCGGATCATCAAAATCCGTCGGAAAGTTAACCGAAATCCGTTAACTAGCTCGCTCGGAGTGCTTAGGAACTCGTTGAACTCCCGTTGCCAAGCGAGGCGTCCAGGAGCGCCCGTGCATCCGAGCGTCGAAGCGTACCAACACATGTCATCGCATGTGAAAGTATGGCTTTCCTGAAAACGCACTTTCCGACACTTTAAGGGCGTTTCGGACATTTTCGAGCTTATTTTAAAAAACGGACAAAGCGGGAATGGGACGAACTCCCTACCTTTGGTGAGTCATGGGACACGTGGCGGCCATGCCCACCGCCCTATCGTCACCCTTCAATCGAGAAATCAAGTTGAAAAGACTAAAATACCCCACTGGATTCGGTCAAAGAAATCTGGCGAACTCCTGTGCAAATTTTACATAATTGCCAAGAAGCCCCTCAAAGTTCCAAAATACCACAAACAAATCGGTATAAGTCCATCCGGACTCTTGCGCATTTTTCACCTATAAATAGAAGTTCTTTGTCAAAGCTTGAAAGGAGGACAAAATTTACTCCCAAAATCACTCAAAACCCCACGGCCTACAACGGTTTCACCCTCCCAGAGCTCCGTTTTGTCTCGATTCGCGTGAAACTTTTGTATTTCGATCAAATACACCCCTCGCCTCGAAACACCTTTTCAAACAACTAAACTGTCCGTACACGCCCCGAGCCAAAAGAGTCGACCCTAGCCATAGGTATAACTCCCTCTCTCTAAATCTCTCATTTCGTCTCGGTTTACGCGCCAGTCGCTACAACCATTTCGAACAACGTTATTGAAATGTAGACGCCTCCGTCTAACGGGGTCCGATACATTTTAGCCCCTCGATCCTCTTCTCTTCCCGTAAGAGAAGTTATCACGGGTTAAAACGGCGTTCCGACCCCGTTCCGTTTACTTTTTATGTCATTTACCATTCTGGATCGATCGATCCGTCGATCGTCACTTACTTTCTGTCATTTACAATTCCGAGCCATTTTGGCTCGTTGATCGTCATTTACAATTCCGAGCCGTTTTGGCTCGTTGATCGTCATTTACAATTCCGAGCCGTTTTGGCTCGTTGATCGTCATTTACGATTCCGGATCGTTTGATTCCGTTGATACTGCTTTAAATACTGTCATTTACAAAGTCCGACCCGTTTGGATCGTGATAGTATTTACTTTTCAAAGTCTGAGTCGCAACCCGATTCGTTGATTGCATGTCATTTAATACGCTTTTTCCCGTAAAAATAGTTAACAATGTATTGCCCGATTCAAAACCGGAGTTCGACCTTCGAACTCTCTTTCAAAACGCGCGAAATGACGTTTGGCCTCCAAACGCTCATCTTCAAATTAAAAGCCGCCATTTGACACTTAAAATCATTTATTACGTTTTTCCCGTAAAAATCGTTAACAATGACTCGCCCGGTTCAAAAAACCGGAGTTAGACCTTCGATCTCCTTTTCAAACTCGAAAATCGATGTTTGCCATGCAAACGCTCATTTCCGTCTCAAAATCGACGTTTGCCACGCAAACGCTCATTTCAAACTCAAAACCGACGTTTGTCATTCAAACGCTCGTCTTTTCAAACAAAGTCACCTAATCAACGTTTGACATTCAAACCAAGATTAAGCTTGTCATTCAAGCCCCCATTTCAAAACACACACACACACACACACGTTTTTTAGAAAGGTAGAAAGACTCGTCATATGAGGCATTTCGAGTGATCTCGTAATACTCTTCCCGAAACGTAATGTGACCTCCGAACCTAACAATCTCTGGTACTCCAAGCTTTTTACTCGTTTTTGCTACCAATAAAAATGATCCCCTGTTTTCAAAGCTTTTTACTCGTTTTTGGTACCAATAAAAATGACCCCCTGTTTTCAAAGCCTTTTCCTAAGTTTTTGCTACCAATAAAAATGACACCATTTTCAATAGCCGTTTCTCAACGTTTGGGCTCAAAATACAAAAACCGCGTGGCGACTCCTCATTTTCCTTCCCGTGAAGCGAGGTCTCAGACACCAACCCCCCGCGAAAGACAACCACCCTTTCCGCGCCCCGCGCGCGAAAGGTCCGGGTAATTTCAGATCCACATTCTCAAAATTTTTCATTCAATTCAACTGCGATGATGGGTTGTAATTCCGTCGATAGATAATTTGTAAGATTTTCTTTCTTTTGATTAATCGGAGGGAGATCCAGATCAAAAATGGGGGCATCGGATTCCGTTCAAGTTGCCGGCGATGATGACGAGGAGGAGGAGGCCGCCGGAGAAGAAGAAGATGATAATGGAGAAAATGAGAGGAGAGAATTGATCGAAGTGGTGCCGGTGAAGAACACGGATGAGAATGTACTTCTGGGCGCCGCAAGCGAGGGGAAGAGTTGACGACGTGTTCTAAAAACACGTTTTTTGTTAAGCTTAAAAAAAACGCGTTTTTACAAGTTTTTGGCTTCATTGAACTATTGTTTTTCAAAATGTTTTCACTTAACTTTTTTAAAATGTGTTCACTCTATCGATAAATTCACTAAAAAATCTAACAAAATTGAAACACAATACCTCACCTGACTAATTTCGTTAAATACAATATAGGTGTAAGTACCCAAATCTGGCTCATGCCTTCCGGTTAATTTTCCCGACATTTCGGTAAATTTCCCGGTAATTCCCCGGACCTTCCTAGTGTTCCGGAAATGTCCTGGAACAGTCCAAATTTAAATTAGGGCTGTAAGGAGCCTTCCTAATTAAGAAAACACGTTTTTCTTAATTAGGGAGAAGCTTCTAGAATGATGCCACCTTGCATGGTTCTAGAATGCTGAGTCACAATGGATAAGACCGCACGGCCTCATTTGCAAAGAGCCTGCAGCCGCACGGCTTCATTAGCCTTATCCAGACTGCCTATAAATAGAGCCCTCCTCTACCCATTTCAACAACAACAACAACAACAACACCAACAATCACACACACACTCCCTAGCAGTCCAGACGTGAAGAAAAATCCTTGAAGGCTCAAGAAGGCGAAGAAGAAGCTCAAGAAGCCATCTCCCTCCTCCTTGAAGACCCAAGAAGAACCTCTCCTCCTAGCTCCGTCCGAAGAAGCGAAGGAAACGATTGGTAACCTCGCACGCCCTAACCTTGCATTTTAATTGATATACTTGCTCATTCCATTCATATATCTTGCTTGGGACTTGGCATTTATTCATAAAGATCATATCTTTATCACCCCCTTTCCCCTTTGCATGCATTAAGACCTCATTTGTCATAAAAATGTAGTCTTTTTCATAAAGGTGCATCCTTTGCACCTAAAATCCCTATTTTCCAATAAAAATGTCATCTTTATGCATCATTTGCATATAAAGATCAAATCTTTTTCAATAAAAACGCATCCTTTGCATCAAAACCCCTTTTTTCAATGCATCATTTGCATAAAAATCAAATCTTTATGCATCATTTGCATAAAGATCATTTCTTTAAATCAAAAAGCATAATTTGCAACCTAAAAATGTCATCTTTTCATTAAAGAGTCATTTTTTTATCATGCATTTCCCCTTTCCCCCAACCTTGGAACGGACCGGTGTAAAAGTTCTCATCTTTGCATCGTTCCTTCCATTAAAGGTTCATGATTTCTTTAGGAAAAGGATAACCTTGAACCCTATATCTCCGATTATCGCTTAAGAATGAGTATGAAGCCTTTATACGAGCTCGACCGTCTTAAAGCGTAGGATTGATGGGCTAAGGACATTCCTTCCTAAAGAACCTCATCCTTGACCCAAAAGAGAGTCATTCTCTCGATCACGCAAGTCCCGAGGGTCCCGAGGCTTAAAAATGCGATGATCATAAGTCATAAGATGAGGACGGGATCATAATCCCAAATACATAAATTCCAAGGAATCCCGAGCGACAACCAACAAATGGTTTGTACGTCCGGAAGATAACTTGGGACATTCCCCCCCCTTATTTTCAAACACATGCACACAAAGAAAGCACGCAAGCAAACACGATTAATGAAATCTAGGGAGACTTGCTCCGGCAAGGCACTTTGGGTGAACGCCAAACGTTCTTCCCAAGGGGTAACTTAACCTCCGAACCCATAAAACCTTTTTTTCAAAGTTTTGAGGTAATCAAAATGGCGTGGCGACTCCGTTTTTCAAATAACTCGGATGTCTTCAAACTCGCGTGAATCCAACAAAACAAAAATTTTGGGCACACATTCACAGTTTGGCGACTCCGCTGGGGATCATCCCAAAGGAGAAAAGCTTTATTTTCAAAACAAAAGTCGATACTTGGTATATAGGTGGACCCCACTTACCCTTCCTGTATCGCTCCCTAACCCGGGGCTTGGGATAACAAGGTGGTTTAACAATCCCACGTACCAGTATCACTTTTTGAAAAAAAAAAATTTTGAAAAAAATACAAAAAGCTTTTCCCTTTGAGCGGGTTAGACTCCCATCGCCGATTTCATTAATCGTGCTTGCTTTCTTTACCATGCATTGCATCATTTGCATCTTGGAATCTGTGCATACTTTGAACGGGAAACAACCCGAAAAATAGCAAAAGGAGTGGAACCTGGAAAATTGATCCATGCAGTCGTACGGCTAATCCTCATAGGATTCGACCATACGACCTCGGGCAATTCCACCAGGGAAAAATCATGGTTAATCACGGCGGTCCTACTAGCAGCTTGGGGCTATTCGGCTCCAGGCCCAGGGCTCCAGAAAAAAATTTACGTGCTTATGTGTTGCATTTTCCCCGTCCCGAAAATCATTCCTTTAAAACACATTTCTGAAAATCTCTGTTTTAACTCAAAAAGGAACATTTTTAGGAGACCGCACACTACGCGCACGATATATCCCGTACACTTTTGCACGCACGTCCCTCAAACCCGAGGGTGGTTCCACTGCAGTCACGGACTGACCTCTTACGATGCTCCCGGCGCGCACGGAATCATCCCAACCTCCCATGGCGCCGGTGTCGACCAATGCACAGTCCGTGTCACACGTTTCAAAAATCCGTGACTTTTGGTTGGTTTTTGGTCTAGTCCGTGTCATATAGCCCAGTTGCATACCCACATAAAGGTCAAGCCTTAGCTCATAACGGAAGCCAAGATTTTCGCTCAAGCGAAATTCCGCGAAATTCCGATAAGGAAAAATCGGTGGGATCTTGACTCCGACATTGCCTATTGACCTTGACCCGCACGGAATGCGTAAAAGTCAAGACCAAGTCTTTGCCAAAATAAAAGATCTTTCGCTCAAGCGAAGCTCGCCAAAATTCCGACAAGGAAAAATTGGCAAGATCTTGACCAAAGCATTGACTTCGATTCGACTCGCGCACCGCGTATGCAACGAAGTTCAATGTGACACCGTGTCATCCGGCTTTTGCCGCCCGACCCATGCCTATTATATTCTCGGACATTACCGAAAGTCAAAAACCGTCATTCGCTCAAGCGAAACTTCTGTCAAAGATCCGTCGAGGCGAGAGACGAGACTTTCACGGTATTGCCTTGACTATAATCCGCATCGCTCGTGCGTTGAAAGGTCCTATGACCCGCTAGACCCGATAGGAGCGTTCTTTACTCTCGGTCGGTGGGATCCGCGTGCCCTATAGGACCCTCGCCCGGGCCGTCCACCCCGGGAGGTCGAAATACGGGTGGAATACGAGGGGCTTATAGACGTAGTGACGGAACCCACCGATCCAGGATCTAGAGTAGTTGTGAAAAAGAAGGGCGTAACCCCTTTTCCAACCAAATAGATATTAATAAAAGACACTCGTTTTAAGTAAACTTGAAGATTCTAATTTGCATATTGCCCGAGCCTTCAGCCTAAACACCTACCCCGAGTCTAAACCTTTCCTATCCCTTTCCCGCAGCGAGAAAGAAGTGGGTGAGAACACCGGGTCGGCGACTTGTTAGCGCAGTAATCCTCGACAGCTTCGCTGTAATCCTCGCTTCATCGGTTCGTAGAGTCGAATGACCGATTTGTGAAAACGATCTTTGGTTTGGGTAACCGATGACTAGGGAAGAAGAGCTAGCCTATAACCAATGCCCTCCCCCATCTTCATATAACCCATTACCAAAGACTGTCCTTTCTCAGTCTTATCCAATACCCCAAGCCGTTAGGGTCCCGACACCCTCGCTTCCTCTAAATCCCTCCATGGGACCCTTTTCCTCCTTTCACCCAGAGCCAAATTTCCCTACCTTGGAATCCCGAAGTGCCAGTTTGACCTTTCCAATTTTGTCAACGCTCGTGAATTTGCCTACCTCTCGATAGCTACGGCGAAGAGTCGGTCGGAAATGAGAATAGGAATGGGTGGATTTACAGGTGATGATGACAGTTCATGGGAAGGAATGGACTTGGAGCCTACGGAAGTGAAACCCGAAGGGCAAGATGAGGCGAAAGCCACTGCACTGGAACAGGGATGAAATCACTTCAAAGTGTGTCCGCAGCCTATGCAAAGGCTCGGAGAAGAATGAGGTAGTGTATGAGTCCTATATCCTAAAGTTCAATACTCCGTACAAGGACTTGGTAGGTGAATGGAGAGACTTGATCGAAGCTTTAGCCAAAAGAGGGAAGAGGGCTCCTCCCACCGATCTAGAACATGTAAGTGTCGCCGAAGCCAAACTCTCATCGGGAAGGGTAGACTCTATCACAAAAGTTAGTAGTCACTCCCGAAACTTGGTCCGAAGAAGAATGTATGGATGCCTTGGAAAGAGTCCCGAGTTTAGAGGCGACCCCAGTCCCCTTTATGTCCTACGATGATAATGATGTCTTCCTGGTAATCCCTAAGCCCGAGGAAGAGTCCGAGATACCCTCATATGGCGTCAAGTATCCCGACCTGCTTTTGCCCTCATTGGTCATAAGAGCCAAGACGAAAGTTCCCACGAGAGCTCTTTTGTGGTGACACCGATGAAGACACGGTCGAAGTGCCGGAAGGGACAATAGAGGAGTGGTTAGCCAAAGCCGAAAAGCCCGGAAAATATCTCGGATGGTAAGGAAAAGGAACCCGCCATGAGGTTTGACCCCGCAGAAATCCTTATTGATGATGGAATTTCCCATTTCAGAAAATGTTTAGCCAATGTCCAAAATGCCGTCAAAAGGTTGACCCCTGTGGAAAGAAAAGACATGCTTGACGGTGATGAGGAATGTGATCCTACTCTGTTAAAAGTTGCTAGGATCGGATGAGAAAGCCATTTGCCAATCTCCAAACTCCGGAAGTGATAATTCTTGTTGCATGCCGACTTTGAAAAGTTTAAATGAGACCGTGAAAGCTTTAAACGGAGAATGTGAAAAGGTCAAAAGCCGGTAACCTGGGACCGCATTCGGGAAGCCGCCTATGCTTCCGACAGCCGTCAATCGGGATCAATCAGCAGAATTGGCCATACGCCGCAAGAATCCGCCTCGACTTTGAAAGAATTGACAGAATCCTCCAAAGTAGGAATGATGACCAAGGAAAATCCAATGTCTATGTGATGACTCGGTCTCGGACAGATGAGTATTGAGCAGCCTAAAGGTGACAAAAGGAATGCCGTCTCTAACCAAAGACAGATAAAAGACCTTATAAGCTAGAAGCGTAAAAGCCTCGACTACGATAAGGAGGATCCATCCTAACTCGGTTGAAGTGTACCCAAGCCAATACCTCCTTATGGTCCCTGTTAACCTCTTCATACCCTCATAAGTTGAAACTAGAAGAAAGTTTGGCCAAGACCATGGTGCCCATAGATGTCACCCCGATGAGATCGTCCAAATGATTGGAAATATCCACTATGGAAACATCATTACCTTCACCGAATTGGACCCGCCAAAGTATGGGGCTAGTCACAACGAACCTCTTTACATCACAGTCCAGCTTAGAAGAGCGTCGATTGCCACGAGTACTAGTTGACGGGGGTCTCGCAATGATTGTCTTGCCGCCTAAGATGATGGATTTATTGGATCTCGAAGCCAACGGACTTAAAGCCTTCTAGTCGACTATTAAGGCCTATGACTCCACCGCACGATCGCTTTGGGGATCGCCACTCTCAAGATGTGGTTCGGAAAAAAGGTCATGGATGTTGATTTTCAAGTTATTGACATTCCAATTTCATTTACTGCCTTGCTGGGACGGCCTTGGATCCACCAGATAAACGGGGTAGCCTCTACTTTACATCAGTGCGTCAAATTTCAGTCGAGTGATGGAACTATCACCACCATTTATGGGGACAGTGTCACAGTAGAAGGAACCAGCACCGGGGACATCCCGATATTGGAAATCAAGCATGATGATGAAGGGTTAGCATTGACCGGATTCTCCGTAGCTTCTTCCAAGGCACAAGTGTGTTGCACTGACCTCACCACTACTTCCGATAAAATCCCTCCTGCCATGAGAATGATGCGAAAAATGAGCTATCTTCCGGGACTTGGATTGGGTAGAAGACTTCAAGGTCGTAACACCATCATTGATGTGAAGGAGCAGACTACCAGATATGGCTTGGGGTACAAACCAAACTCTCGGGATGCCGGAAAAGCTAAAGGCAAGAAAGGTGAAGGGATCCAGCTCCATCCTTATCCGTCTCTCGACCCATTACTTTATAAAAGGAGGGACACAATATGATGAAAGTGATCGCCAGATCTCCTTGCAGTAAAACCCTTCTAGAGAACCTTGAGAAAGTTAGGGGAAAGCCAGCCCAATCCCGTTCGAAGAATGTTCCTTGATTTGCCAGATATCCTCGGGGCTACCACTACCGTTCGTAATGAGTACGTCTTCAAAGGAAATCCGGCCGGTGTTAAAAGGTCAAAGATCCGGGACAATGGACTTCTCCGTCTTTGAGTTAGCTCTTCCAAAGATCAGCCAGATAGAAGCCGCCAAGAGTGAAGACGCCATGGGGTTTGCAAGAGTTGTTTGACGAAGAAGCACAAATCCCACTTGATCGACTTCGGTTCGAGATGATGAGATAGTTGCCGTTATTGGAGACGATGGTGAAAGTCATTTTGATCCTCGCACTTTGGTGACTAAGACAGTAAATGCCATTGAAGAATTGGGAGACATTCTCGTGGCCGATAGCCGCTGACAAAGAAATGATCACGGAGCTTGGATTGGTACCCCGTCCTCCTCAACCCGGTCGTGTCAAACACCCCGTTGTCTATTAAGTTGAGTCAGGAATCTTCGAATTCCTGGGCCCTCGAGTCATCCGAAGGCCTCACGCCCGAGGATTATGAAAATGTAATCGATGTCATCTTTCCCCTTATCTTGAATGAAATGACAAATCTTTCTCGATTATCCTCTTATTGCCAACTTAACAAATGATAAATTAACTCAAAACTTAACAACAGCTTAATAATGAATCATTTGAACAAGATGCAAACACACTAAACGAACAATACATTAAAGAAATCTTTAAGGTGTTTCGTAAAAGAGGAAAACCGGGCCCAAGCCGCCGAGGAGGTTTTGATAAGTGTGAACTTGGGTACTATTGAGGAACCTAACGAGCCACAGATTGGAAGCTTCTTCCAGGGGGTTGAAAGGGACAGATTGATTGAGCCGCTTCGTAGAATACGTCGACGTGTTTGCATGGTCATACAAAGATATGCCGGGGCTAGACAGCTTCGATAGAAGAGCACGTAATCCCTCTAGCACCAGATGCCAAGCCGCAAAGCGTAAACCGAGAAAGATCAAGCCGGAATGGTCTCTACAGTCAAAGAAGAAATTGAGAAGCTACTGCGGGTAGGATTCATCGTAGTCATTGAATACCCGACATGGTTGTCCAACATCGTGACCGTAACCAAGGCCAATGGGAAGGTGCGCCGCCGTGTGGATTTCCGAGATCCGAACAAGGCCACCCCAAAGACGACTACCCTCTCGCCAAACATAGACATCCTGGTGGACTCCATCGCCAACTACGAAGTCAAATCCTTCGTTGATGGTTTTGTGCTACAACCGCATCAAGATGGCCGAGGAAGACCAAGAAAAGACAGCCTTCACCACACCATGGGGAACCTAATGCTATACGCAATGCCATTCGGGCTCAAGAATGCCGGGCTACTTACCAAAGGGCAAATGACCGCGCTTTTTCATGACATGATCCACAAGGAGATTGAGGTCTACGTAGATGATATGATAATCCACTCCAAAGGAGAAGGTGGGCAACACTTTGTTGACCTACGAAAATTCTTTGAGAGGTTGAGACAGCATTCCATGAGATTAAACCCTGCCAAATGCACCTTCGGAGTGACAAGGGGAAAAGTGCTCGGGTACATGGTCACGGAGCGAGGTATAGAAGTTGACCCCGAAAGATCAAAGCTATCATGGATATGAGGCCACCTCAAACCCAGGCATTAAGTCAAAAGCTTCATGGGAAAATTGCAAGACATCGCCCGTTTTGTCAATCGCTGACCACTATGTGCGAGCCCATCTTCAAGCTCACGAAGAAGAATGTGGACACGTAATGGACCGAAGAATGCCAAGACGCCTTTGACCAGCATCAAGGCATACTTAGTGCATCCCTACTATGCCCCCCACATAGACAAGCCTCTTCTCGCTCTATCTAACCGTCACGTACACGGCAGTTGGGGCTATGCTTGCTCAAGAGAAGAAAGACTCTCGGGTAGAAAATGCCATTTACTTTGTCACCGGAAGCTACAAGGGAGTGAGCTCAATTACTCGGCGTGTGAAAAGACCTGTGCAGACTCGGTCCGGGTAGTCGGCAAGTTGAAGCATTATATGCAAGCCCACCCCGTGAACTTGGTCTCGAAAATGGACCCCATCAAGTACATCTTTGACAAGCCTTCCTATCGATGCGTCTAGCGAAGTGGTCCTTCTTCTTGGCGTATCACGACATCAACTATGTGACCGTAAAGGCCATCAAGGGTCAAGCATTGTCGATCACCTAGCGAATTTCCCAAGAATGAAGACAGAGGGCCTGAACCCCAATTTCCAGATGAAGGGATCTTTGCAAATGAGCCTCGAAAATAGATGGCGCTTGTTCTTTGACTGAGCCGCTAACAAAAGAGGAAATGGTGTAGGAATGCTATTGGTCGATCCGAAAGATGAGCATACCCCCATAGCCCTCAAGTTGAACTTTCCCGCCACGAACAATGCCGCCGAGTATGAAGCCTCGCATTGCTGGTTTGGAGGCCGCCTTAGAAAGAAATGTCAAGGAGCTCGAAGTTTACGGAGACTCACGCCCCGATCATCAACCAAGTCTCCAACAAGTGGAAGACTCGTAGACCCTAATCTGCAACGGTATCATGCCCATATGGAGGAGTTGGATCGGACAGCTCCGAGAAGTAACTTTCCACTACTTGCCGAGGGAAAAGAACAGATGCTCAGATGCTCTAGCTACTCTAGCCTCATTGGTAGAGATCCCCGAGGGAAAAGCCATAAAGCCCTTCAGTAGTGGGTAGAAGAGAAGCCCCAGCCTTCGTTGTGAAGTGGACCCGGGACCCGAGCCTATAAAGGAACCTTGGTACAATCAGCATTTACCAATTCCTCAAAGACGGAGAGTCGCCTTTCGTAGACGAAGAAGGTAGACCAAAAGAAGGAGTCGAGCCAAAAGCTTGCAAGCCCCGAAAAGGTTGGCTTCTCGCACGTCATTCTAGGAGGCAACCTATACAAGAAGCGGTATCAAGGACCACTCCTCTTATGTGTCACTCAAGAAAGAGCCAGAGAGTTGATGACCGAAATCCACAATGGTCCCTCGCGGTCCTCACATGAATGCCGAGCCCCGATGCAAGTGATCCTCGAATGGGTTACTACCGGATCTCCATGGAAATGCATCGCGTTCAAGCACGTCCGAACCTCGCGACAAATGCCGGGCCGGTTTGCCAACCTCAACCATCTCCCACCTCATGACCTGTACCGCATGACGACTCCTTGGCCATTTGCAACTTGGGGCATTGACGTGATAGGGAAAATATCCCGGCAGAAGCAATGGGCACGAAGTTCGTGTTGGTGGCCATTGACTACTTCACCAAGTGGGTAGAGGCCAAGTCCTACAAGGTCCTCACTTCCAGAAAAGTGGCTCGCTTCATCAAAGAAAACATAACGTGCAGATATGGGGTGCCCAACGAGATCATTTCGATAATGGGTCACACTTCGAAGGAGACTGCGATAGACTGTCGTCGAGAATTCGAGTTACCGCCACAAGTCGTCCCCGCATGCACCTCAAACCAATGGAGCCGTGGAAGCCGCTAATAAGACACTCGAGCGGATCATCCGGAAGATGGCCACCCGTGGTCGTGATTGGCCCGAAAAGCCGCACCTAGCACTCGGGGCTGGCGTAACGTCCGTCGTAACACCACAGGAGAAACTCCTTTTGCCCTAACTTACGGGATGGAAGCAAAGTGTTACCAAAGTGGAGTTGGAAATCCCGTCATTAAGGGTCCTCCCGGAAAACAAAGGTCAATGAAGTGGAATGGTTGCGCAATGCATGATAAATTAGCCCTCGCTTGACGAGAGAAGGCTAAAAGCCATGGAACACACCCGAGCCTACCAGAGGCGAATGGCCGCAGCGTTTGATAAAAAGGTCAAGGCCAGTAGACATCAAAGAGGGCGACTTGGTGCCGAAAGTAAAGCCCCTACCAGCAGACAACCCTCGGGAAAATGGGAACCCGTCCGGATCGGCCCTTATGTGGTGCGTAAAATACCGTCAGAGGAGCAATGAAGCTTGCAGACTTGGATGGCAATCCCTTTGTCCACCCGGTCAACGGTGATAAACTCCGAAGATACTATATATAAAAAAAAAAAAAAAAAAAAAAAAAAAAAGTGCAAAAGAGTAATGCCCTAGCTAGGTCAAGACCCCAAAAAGGGCGGTCTAGGCAAAAGACAAATGGCCGCACATATAAAAAAAAAAAAAAAAAAAAAAAAAAAAAAAGAAAAAAAAATCTTAGTGCAAAAAGAGTAATGCCCACTAGGGCCGAAAACCCCAAAAAGGGCGGTCTAGGCAAAAGACAGTGGCCGCACATAAAAATTTTTAGTTCACCGTAATGAACTACGAAGACCTCGAGCCCCTTAGCCTTTCTTGTAAAAGGGGAACGTAGGCGTACCATATATGGTTCGGTCTAAACAATAAAAAGGACGATTAAGTTTCCATGAAATGTGTCCTAAACAATAAAAAGGGACAATCAAGCTTCCATGAAGTGCGTCCTAAAAAAAAATAGTAAAGGGTATTTCAACTTTTCATAAAACGGGTCCCAATCAATAAAGGCATTTGAATTTCCATGAAATGTGTCTTGATTAATTTTTAAAATAATATTTCTTGTTCATTACAAGTTAAAAACTTCTTGATGAGTTCAAGCACGGTCTACCTCTTAACTCGCTAACCTCGCTAAAAAGATCTAAAATACAACAAAATGCCTAAATAAACTAATGTGTTTGCAAATGGCAATAAGAGGATCTTGAGAAAAGACTTGTCGCCGTCATTCGCCGAGTCTTCTTCGCCTTCTTCCCTTTTCCTCGGCCTCGTCGAGTCTTCTTCCTTTTCTTCTCAATAATGTCGGTATCCCTCATCCCGACCTCCGGTATCCTCACCGGAGCCTCTACCAACCCCGTGTCAATGAGTGCTCTCTATACGAGCACGAGTCCGCACCTCCTCCCTCTCGAGCCTCGCCAAAGGAGCGACCTCTGACAATCTCTTGTACCGAGCCTCCATATCCCCGACCAAGTCACCCGATTGGTTATGGCAACTCGCCTTAGCCTCAGCCTCCCTCGTAGTCCTACTCGAGTCACAGCCGCCTCCCAATAAAGCTCGACGTCTATCCTCCAAGATAACCCGAGTCGCTCCCATCTCCCTCTCATACCACCCAAGTAGACAAAGTGGTCAAGATGGTGCTCTTCCCGCTCCCGAAGATAGCCCCGGGTGGGAAAGCAAAGATGTGTCCAAGCCCTCGAGAAGAAAGAGAAGCCGGCTGGATCTCTCATGTCCAATGACACCACCTCCATGGTCCGGATGTCCTCCCAATCACTCAATGGCTCCCGTAAAGCCCCAAACCGCCTCGGATACCAAGCGGGTAGAAGGACGACCAAATAATCCCGAAACCCTCACAAGATAAGACTCCCGAAATATCCTCCTGGTCCGCAATCTCCAATGTGGTATCCACCAACGGATGTCCGAAGTGGATAGCCTAGCCATCATCGCCTCCCAGCCTACCCCCGTTCGCCGCCTAGGTGCACCTCTCCGAGAAATCACCCAAGGGCACCGAGTCGGCAAAGCCCCGTGCAAAGCCCCGAGCCTCTCCCGCAACCACAAAGTCAACATAGCCGGACTCCCTGACCTCATGAAACGGTCTCCCGAGCCATCCTCGATCCCATGAAATGTCTCTCCCAAAACCAGCGGGACAATATCCTTCCCACCCGCAGCCTCTCGACCATGTCCAAGAGACCACTATGACAGATCCCCACGGACTCAAAGAAGGAACAAAATAGAGAATACGCAGAGAATGAAAGCATCCATAGCCACCGTGGTCGCAGCCATATCTCGGAGACCCAAACTCCGCCCGGGATATCGAAAGGTCAATCCTATCCGGGCTACCATCATCCTCTCACCTCTCCCAAAGGAATCTCGCAAAAGATGCAAGCTTTACCGTCACCGGCACGTCTCCGATCAGCGGAATAGATATAGCCTCAATCTCGGGACCTCCAATCAAGGCTCAAGTCTTCGTGCGTTGGGACAATTTCGTTGTAAGAGAAACAAGAAACATGTCTCCTAGACATCCTGTAACTTTGCCGCGGCTCTCACCAGATCCCAATCGGGCGGGAGATCCCTCAAATGCCATAAAGACTTGATCTTGA
The DNA here is from genome assembly GCA_022495995.1 of Adenophora triphylla var. japonica. Taxonomy (NCBI): domain Eukaryota; kingdom Viridiplantae; phylum Streptophyta; class Magnoliopsida; order Asterales; family Campanulaceae; genus Adenophora; species Adenophora triphylla. The sequence goes on along the minus strand of JAFEMH010003551.1, from coordinate 242,127 downwards.
AGGAAGAATCAAGCAGCCCCTTGTGATTTTGAAAGTTATATCTCGCCCAAGATTGAAGACCGGATAGAAAATGGTCTCTGTCCTCCCTTTGCAATCTAACGGGATTCTCCATCGCAAAATGATCAAAGATGGTGCTTTTAGGTCCAAAATATGCTCGGGAACAATTGGGACAAGTCTAGAGTGAAAATGAAATGAAATGGCCAAGCCTTGCTTTTATTCGAAAATAACCAGCTCGACAGTAACCGTAAGCCGCACGGCTTCATTTGCCCTCAAGGCCATGCCGCACGGCTACATTAGCCCTCTCGCAGAAAATTCTGCAAAGAACCAAAGTTGCTGCCCAAGGGAGTTTTCACCCCACTTTTTCAACCAAAACCCGTACAAAGACATATCCAAACCATTCAAGCATTTATACACCATTATAAATCATTTTGGCCCATTTTCAGCCCCAATTCCAAGCAAAAGTCGCCCCAAGGCTCAGATAATATGCAAATTGAAAAAGCATGAATTAGAAAAGCAATTAAAACATAAATACAATGTTTTCGCCCCATCGGCGCCCAAATAAAGCAAAAAATAAACAAAGTGTGCATAAAAATTATTCATTGTTTGTTTTTGTTCCAAGTCTATTCTAGAGACCTCCTAGGCCTCCGATTCTTCTTCCTCCTCATCGCTACTCAGCTCGTAGATGCTAGCCTCCCTCATCAGGTCCTCCTGGTCGCTCACATCAGATAGATGGACAGTATCGTGCCCATACTCGCCCACTGCCTCCGTAATGTCGGGCTGGGTCCCCGCCCCGAGGCATAGCACCGGAAGAGTACTCCGAGGCCGATGAGGTAGACGCCGTGCCCCGACGTGCCGTCTCTTGCGCCTGTGCTCCCGTGCATCCGCCGCCGCCTCAAGCGCAGCGCCTTCCTCGAAGAGACCGGCACATGTCCTTCCAGCCCCTATTCTCGCCCGACAGCCTATCGTAAGTGCGAGCCGGAACCCGAGAAAAAAAGGGAGAAAAATCTCTAAAATCTCGTAAAATAGCAAAAAGCGTAAAATCTCGAAAGCTAAAAAGGGAATAAGACCCTAAGAGTACACTTACAAGTGTTATCAGCGGCAAGGTGTACCGGGGCTCCCTAGCATCGGGGACAGTATCCTCATCCTCCTCGGCACTCCATGGACCACGTAGGACAAATGTGCAGGAGGGATCGGCGGGTCAAGAGGCTCATCCTCCCCATATCCCCGAGTGACCGCCGCCTTCACTAGCTTCGTGGCGTCCTCAGCGCCGCTCCACAAACACAGCGTAGGGGGTGTCCATGTCGAAGCACTCCTCCGCAGCCCACGCCTCGCCCGGTACCTAGCAATCTCATCCGCCGGCCGCCCTCGGGCCGCAGCATCCGTGCCGGGAGGGTCGAAGGAGTAATGGCATCTAGTGGGGAACATGAGCCATGCTTGCCTCGAGAAGCGGTCCCCGCATAAATGACGTCACATGTCAGCCCTGTGAGCCACCTCCTCTCGCCTCGTCACCTCTATAGCATCTCCCAAAGAAGATCTCTCGGATACCGCCCTGTGGGTAGAAGTCCACTCCGTCGTGCCCATCCCTATTGATGACCGGCCTCACCATTTTGTAGTCGAAGGTAATCCGGGTCTTCCCCGTGAATTTATCTCTCGCATCTCCTCCAAATAACCATAGCAGGGAAGATGGTGACATCACTCTGCCGGTTCCAAGGGAAGAACCCGATCACCTCGCAAAACCAGCCTGCATGTTCAAAACATCAAAAGGTCATTTTCTCTCTCATAAAAGTCTCAAGACAGAAAAGAGAAAAAAAAAAAAAAAAGGGGAGACTACCTCAAGGGCAAAAGAAAAGTAGCCCATCGAAGCAGCCTTGTTCCGACCGTACATGTCCAACGAGAAGTAGAGCTCCGCCAATCCGGCCTCTCCCCAAGAGACCGTCCCTATCCCATCAACATCCTCCAGAGTCGAGGAGGCAAGTCATAGCTATCGTCCTGCAATTAGCAAAAATGGTGACTGATAGCATCAACCATATGAATGCTCTAGCTACTGGCAAGGGCCACATCATTAGCAAAGAAAATCTCGCATGCTAGTCTCGGATCGCCACCTCGACATTCCGTGTCTCCATCCCCGCCCCTTCGGAATCAGCTCAAACCCGACCAAAGCCCGAAACTCCTCGGCCGTAATATGGTCCCTCCAAGTCACGGGCCTCCGGTGAACCGTAAGCCCGTAATAGCGGTGAAATCGGCAGAGTCACTGTCGCCTCTCCCAGCTCAGGTGAAAGCTATGTGTACCGTCCCACTGTAACTCGATAGGGCCTCGGACCAAGCCCTTGCTCTTAGAGGTGATGTGGACACCCCTACCAATGGCCTCTACAAATGCATCCAAGCCGGTAGCCCTCACCACCGCTTGGGATTTGCCCCATCCTTCTCAAAATCTCGGCATCCTCTCGCCAAAGCTTGACCGCTATCTCCGACGGTCCTCTAGACTTGTTCTCCCGTAGACAAGCACATCAAAAGAAGCGAGTCCTTCATATCATTTCAAAAAGCATGCATATATTCAAAAGTGCACATATTTTCAAAAGAAAAGCATTCATAAAAGTTTTTCTAGCATAACTTTTGCATCAAAAACGTGTCTTTCATCACTTGAAACGCGTCATTGCTTTCCTAAAGCACAAAATCACAATTTTTTGCACATAAGCATTATTTTTCAAAAAAAAAAATGGCATGCATGAATCATTTTCATCTTCCAAAATCGTGTTTTCTCATTGAAAATCAGAATTTTGACCTAGTTCTAGCACAAGGCAAGAACTCCGTCTCATATTTTGAAAAAAAAAAAAAAAATTCTTACTTCATTTTGCGAGAAAAAAGTGAGTCATTCTCATAATTTTCATCAAACAAATTGCTCATGCATATTCTTAGCCTCATAGGTTGTTCATGCATCTCAAAATCATTCAAAAAAAAAAAAGAATCATTCAAAATCCTATAATTCGGGTCAAGCCCTAAATCATTCAAAAATCAAGCAAAATCATCGGATTTGAGCAAAATGAGAATGCTTACCCCAACTGATCGCGGGTTCGTTGATTTGTGCTCCCTTCTCCCCGGATAAAGCTCCGATGGAGGCGTAAGGAAGTCATACTTCCTCTCCGTCCTCACGAGCTCCTTCCTCCTCCTTCTCGCGGCCGCCGAGATGTTTCTCCTCGCTTGCCTTGGTATGGGATTGCCCTCCGGATCCATTTCAAATCAAAGGGAAGCAAAAGGGGTTGAAGAATTTCGAAAATTCTCTCTCTCTTCTCTCTCTCGGCTGAAGTGGGCGGCAATGGTGCCCAGTCCCCGTTCAAAACCTGATTTTAAATAATCTGGAAAAAACAGGCTTCTAGCCGTACGGCTTCTTTTTCTCCATCTCATGCCGGGCGGCTTCATTCGCTCTGAGCATAAATTACAATCCTGCCCCTGGACCTTCCACTTGGGCATGCAATTTCCGTTATCTTTTAACCAAGATAACATCTTTTCAGAAAATATCCCTTGTCTCTGAAGCAATCAAGCTCTATTCCCAGTCACCTCCGTTAATTCCGTTATAACGGGATAACACTAGGTGACAACCTCCGAATTGTCAGAACTCTAAACTTGTGCTACCTCTATCCGCGAATAGTGACGTATGCCCAAGTCATTCCAACTTGTGCTACCTCTATCCGCGAATAGTGACGTATGCCCAAGTCATTCCAACTTGTGCTACCTCTATCCGTGAATAGTGACGTATGCCCAAGTCATTTCAATTTGTGCTACCTCTATCCGCGAATAGTGACGTATGCCCAAGTCATTTCAACCTGTGATACCTCTATCCGCGAATAGTGACGTACGCTCAAGTTTCCCAACTTAAGTTACCTCTATCCCCGTCATAAAGAGATAGTGCCGTAAGCTCTAGCTTCCTCAGTGTGCCCTCCGAATTGTCAAAATCTCAAGGATCCTAGACATCGTTCCTAACTATCTAGTGATGCTTGAACTACGATCAAGGCTTGATTCCTCCGGGATACGTAGGTAGCCTTTTATAAAAGGTCCAGCCACTCGACCACTTTGGTCACCCTGTTTCTTTGTCACTCCTCAGTGATAAAGCGCCCCCTCATAGAAGTTCAAATATTCGACCACCTGGGTCACTCCTAGCATGTCCCCAGTAGGATCAATTGCTTGACCTCCTAGGTCATTTTCTCTTCTTCCTCCCCCAGCGGATCCTAATTCCGAACTACGGCCTGGCTTGATTCCTCCGGGATACGTAGGTAGCCTTCCAAAAGGTTCAGCCACTCGACCACCTTGGTCTCCCAATCCGTCTCGACATTCGCCAGATCGGATCCTTTTCTATCGACAACCCCACTCGCCTTGCAAGTGACGTTGCCGAGGGCTTCGTAAGTACCCAAATCTGGCTCATGCCTTAGGTTAATTTTCCCGACATTTCGGTAAATTTCCTGCAATTCCCTGACCTTCCTAGTGTTCCGGAAATGTCCCGAACAAATTCCAAATTTAAATTAGGGCTGTAAGGAGCCTTCCTAATTAAGAAAACACGTTTTTCTTAATTAGGGAGAAGCTTCTAGAATGATGCCACCTTGCATGGTTCTAGAATGCTGAGTCACAATGGATAAGACCGCACGGCCTCATTTGCAAAGAGCTCGCAGCTCGCACGGCTTCATTAGCCTTATCCAGATCGCCTATAAATAGAGCCCTCCTCTACCCATTTCAACAACAACAACAACAACAACACCAACAATCACACACACACTCCTAGCAAGATCCCGTACGTGAAGAAAAACCCTTGAAGGCTCAAGAAGGCGAAGAAGAAGCTCAAGAAGCCATCTCCCTCCTCCTTGAAGACCCAAGAAGAACCTCTCCTCCTAGCTCCGTCCGAAGAAGCGAAGGAAACGATTGGTAACCTCGCACGCCCTAACCTTGCATTTTAATTGATATACTTGCTCATTGCATTCATATATCTTGCTTGGGACTTGGCATTTATTCATAAAGATCATATCTTTATCACCCCCTTTCCCCTTTGCATGCATTAAGACCTCATTTGTCATAAAAATGTAGTCTTTTTCATAAAGGTGCATCCTTTGCACCTAAAATCCCTATTTTCCAATAAAAATGTCATCTTTATGCATCATTTGCATATAAAGATCAAATCTTTTCAATAAACGCATCCTTTGCATCAAAACCCCTTTTTCAATGCATCATTTGCATAAAAATCAAATCTTTATGCATCATTTGCATAAAGATCATTTCTTTAAATCAAAAAGCATAATTTGCAACCTAAAAATGTCATCTTTTCATTAAAGAGTCATTTTTTTATCATGCATTTCCCCTTTCCCCAACCTTGGAACGGACCGGTGTAAAAGTTCTCATCTTTGCATCGTTCCTTCCATTAAAGGTTCATGATTTCTTTAGGAAAAGGATAACCTTGAACCCTATATCTCCGATTATCGCTTAAGAATGAGTATGAAGCCTTTATACGAGCTCGACCGTCTTAAAGCGTAGGATTGATGGGCTAAGGACATTCCTTCCTAAAGAACCTCATCCTTGACCCAAAAGAGAGTCATTCTCTCGATCACGCAAGTCCCGAGGGTCCCGAGGCTTAAAAATGCGATGATCATAAGTCATAAGATGAGGACGGGATCATAATCCCAAATACATAAATTCCAAGGAATCCCGAGCGACAACCAACAAATGGTTTGTACGTCCGGAAGATAACTTGGGACATTCCCCCCCTTATTTTCAAACACATGCACACAAAGAAAGCACGCAAGCAAACACGATTAATGAAATCTAGGGAGACTTGCTCCGGCAAGGCACTTTGGGTGAACGCCAAACGTTCTTCCCAAGGGGTAACTTAACCTCCGAACCCATAAAACCTTTTTTTCAAAGTTTTGAGGTAATCAAAATGGCGTGGCGACTCCGTTTTTCAAATAACTCGGATGTCTTCAAACTCGCGTGAATCCAACAAAACAAAAATTTTGGGCACACATTCACAATAGGGTAAATGGTTTTTGGGGGAATTCATTTATAATATTTCCTATAACATATATTCTTATGACATTTTATATTAAATAATTTGTAATCTTTATATTGGTTGAAATTTTTTTAATAAACATTAGTTACGTGACTAAATTTCTTTAAGTTTATAGCAAATTTATTAACCGATTGAGTAAATTTTGAAAATTGTGAAAATTTAATAAGAATATCTTGAAAAATATTAGTTCGATGAAAACATTTTTAAAAGATTTAGTTTAGTGATTAAAATATAGTTTTTCCCGAAAAATTAATATCTATAAGACTAAATCTTTAGAGCTGTATATTATTAATTTTATTTTTCAGTTAGAAGACTGTGGTTTGGTAGGATGAAATTAGTTGTTTGTACTACTCGTGAACAGAATAAAAGTGCGGGCTAGGCCCAGCGAACGAGCCCAATTATTAAAGTATTATTGCCACCCCATTATTAGTTGGTCGGCCCGAACATTATACGGCCCAAGGCCCATCGTCAATGGTCAGTCGAACTAGCTCATTGTCCGACCTCAATGGTCCCGACCTAGCTTTGTCCGACATACGATCCATCTCCTATTCGGGCGTTACCCGGCTAAGCTTATCTAGTCAGGTTGACCTAGGCCCATGCAGGCGACCTCGACCTACAGGACGTACGTCGACCTACAGAGTCAAAGCATATTTACAATTCCATTCTTAACAGGATTCCTACGAATCAGGAGTTATTTATGGACACGGTCTCTTGTACAAATCTGATCCACGATTCTAGGGATTTCATACAATCCCACTACAATTATAACTCTTATCAAGGCCTATAAATACTTCACATAGAGAATTGCTGGAGATGCTAGACTCTCCAGATCAAAATGATAGGAGATCATATAGAGCTGCTCCCTCCCAAGTCTCTCATAGGCAGCCTAGTAAGAATAGTAAACTGAATGGGAGTGCTAGGAAGAATGGCGAGCGACAGCTGGTTGAACGATCCATTCGTACACACATACCTATTCTCAATGACGATCTAAGGAATCAGCTCAACCAAAATAGGGAGCAGGAGGTGGAGTCGAGTCGGAATTAAGGCGACAAAGGGAAGCCAAAAGGAACATGCGTAGGTCGCCTACCAGAACGGAGAGGTCGCATTCCTATCGCGAAAGAAATGAGCGCAGGTCGCCTATCAGAGCGGAGAGGTCGCAATCCCACCGAGATAGAAATGGGCGAAGGTCGCCAGTTAGATCAGTTAGGTTGCTAGAGAGACCTGCTAGGTCACATTCCCACAGGGATAGATGGGGTAGAGAAATAACTCCGCCTAGAAGTGAAAGGCACAGGGCCTACTCTAGGGGGGAGGCCCATCATGAAGAAAGGCAAATGTCTAACAACATCTCGTACCAGAGGAACGACAATCCAAATGCTAAGGAGTTGTTAAATTTGAGAAGGAGACTGGAGAAAATGGAGAATGACAGGACAGAGGATAGTTGTGAATGTGGCCCCCAAAAAACTGTTTTCTTTTTTTTACGGAAAAGGGGTCGCCGTTCACCTCAGTTTTAAGACACCTGTTTTATGAAAAACGGAGTCGCCACGCCATTTTGATTTCCTCAAAACTTTAAAAAAAGGATAAGGGTCCATAGGTTAAGTTACTCATTGGGAAGAACGTTTGGCGATCACTAAGGAGCCTTGCAAAAGCAAGTCTTCCTAGATCCGAAGTTTGTGCTTGTTTGTGTGCTCGTGTGCATGCGTGATTTGAAAAGCGAAAAAGATGTGCCATGTTTATCTGCCGGACATAAAAACCATGTAAGAAGGTTTTAGCTTGGGATACCTTGGATTTGATGTTTTCGGGATTTTGATCCCGTGCTCAATTTGGACTTGCGATCATCATTACGGGACTTATCTACCCTCCCGTTAGATTAATCAACCATGATAGGCGTAGGAGCCTTGGTATGTCTTAAACTAACATTCCTTGGGGATTTAGTCACATGTGATCGAAAGGGGCTCATCTTTAAGTCCAAGAATGAGACTCTTTAGAAAAGGATGAATCTTTGCCCATCGATCCTACATCTTGAGACGATGATGATTCATAGGGACATTTTATGTTCGTCTCAAGTGATTATCGAAGATATCGGGACTAAGATCCATCGGTTTCTAAAGGGACAAGGATTGTGGCATTTTTAGGGTGGAAACGATGTAAAGATGGAGTCTTTTCACCGATCCTCACCACGGAATGCACCAAGAACCAAGGGACTAGGGGAATGGGATGAAAAGATTGGATCTTTATACTCATCCTATGTCTTTTTGTGCCTTAGAAGGCTTTTAGACAATCCTCGAAGAGAAAGATCCATCCTTAGGGACATGGGGGAAATGACATTAAAGTAATGATTGCATTTTTAATATGAATAATACAATGAATATCATTAAACTAAAGACATAATGTAAAGGGGATGATCTTTATGGCTTTTCCTATGTCCTTAAGGCCTCATAAGGTGGACAATCCTTGGAAAGCTAGATCAAGGGAATGGGATGACATAATATGAATAAATATTGCATTTTAATACATAAAAGTAAAGGGAAACCACATCATCATATGGTAGATCTTCCTTATAACAAGTCACTTGTGGAACCTTGTTCATCATTGGGAGAGGATCTCCAATGAATCCTTTGTGTAAGGGGAGTAGGAATATGATGATTACATTGAAAAGGTGGAAACTTTAAGATAATAAATGAATATAAATGACAAGTAATAAATAGAACAAGATAATATAGGAGTAAATCAAGGGTAAAGGAAGGAGAGATTACCAATATTGGTTTTCTCTATCTCCCAAGGGGATTTTCCTAGGCAATATCTATTTAGGAATAGATTAAGGTAGGATTAGTGTATGAGAGAGGAGAGTTTTGTGTGATTTTTGGTTACTGAAATTCGTGAGGATATTTTGACAGAGTAACAGTGCCTGAAAATTGTATCAAAATGAATAGAGGAGGCCTCTATTTATAGGCTGCTGTGTGCTTCCAAAAGAAGCCGCCCGGCGTGATCTCTCGGAAAATGAAGCCGCCCGACGTTATCCACCGTCGTGTTAGCATGTTTCTAGATTCATGCAAGGTGGCAGCTTGGAAGATTCTTTCCAGCGAGGTCCTGTTTGGAATTTTAATTCCTAGCAGGTCCTTCCTCCCTTGGAAAGTTTGGAAAAGTTCCCGAATTGCCCCTAAACTTTATGAAAATTTGGGGAACTGCCAGGAAACTTTAACCGGAAGGCATGAGCCAGATTTTGGTACTTACAATAGTGGAAATGGCGAATGAAATTACCATACTCTTCGACCCTTATCCAGAGAATTGCTCGAGCGACGACCTCCTGTAGGCTTCAAGCTACCCACGCTTGACAAATACTCAGGTGCGACCAACGCCCTGAACCATATGCAACATTTGGAGGCCACCATGTGTTTGGTCTCTTCCGAGGATGATATGCTGTGCAAGGCACTAACGAGCACCCTCACAGGTGCAGTACTAACTTGGTTTCGTGGATTGACGCCGGGCTGTATTACCTCATGGGAGTACATAAGGAGGAAATTTCTAGATCGTTTCTCGACATTTGGGGCCAGAAAGAAGACGGTCACTGACTTGAACAATCTGACGCAGGGCAAAACTAAGAGCTCCATGAGCTACTTCACTAAGTTCAAGGAGATGGTCGATCAGATTGAGGAGGACCTAACAGACAGGGAGGTAATAAACTGCTTTAGGAATGGGGTGTCCTCTCCTGATCTAGACTACGAGCTGCAGGTCAGGAAAGTAAACACCAGGCAGGAACTGTTTGAGAGGGCCTATGATGTGGCCAGTTCTGAGGAAAGAAAAGAAAAGAAGAAGGAAAAGGGCTCGATGTAGTTCGATGTTGGTGAATCCAACAAAGGGGACCAGTCAAAGAATGGTAGCAACAACAAGAACAGGAAAAATAGAACAAGGGCGACTGAGAGAGTGCCCGAGAATTTCACCCTGTTGACCGTTAGTCAAACAGAAATGATGAATACTATCGACCTAGGCCCACCTGACCCGATGAACCCAGAAAATAAGTTCAGAAGGGACAACAGCAAATATTGTGTTTACCACAAGGATACGGGTCATAATACAGAGGAATTCTTTAGTTTGAAACGTATCATTCAGAAGTGGGTCGATAGTGAAAAGCTGGATAGGTATGTGAAGGGAGCTTAACCTAGCGGAGGTGAGCGAACTGCAGAGGGTGTAGTTCAGCCAAGGCAACCCCGGTTAGATTTGGGAGTTATCACCAAGCAAGCAAGCAACATAGCCTTGAAAAACAAGATTTTTCAGCTCTCCAAAGCTCCACACGTGCCACCTAGAAGCTACATCAGAGATGAAGTCATCAGTTTTTATCCGGACGAGCTAGCTACCAACATGGCTGCAAGGGAGCAGGTCCTGGTAATTCCGTGTTTGATAGACGGTTGTACAACGAGCAGAATTCTGAATGACACGGGGGCCTGCAAGGATATCCCCTTCTATAGAACTTTCAAGGAGATGGGATTGACGAAGGAAAGATTGTCTCCTTACGATGGTCGACGGGAGGGCTTTACCAATCATAAGGTAGATGCCAAGGGACAGATTGAGCTGGAGGTCGATATAGGCCAACACCCTTTCAGGGTCGTAACTAAGGTAACATTTATTTTTATAGATGTAGTTAGTGATTATGCTACTATATTGGGTATTCCTGGATAGGTCACACTATGAATGGTGACCTCTATTCCCCATCAGCGGGTTAAGTTCCCTACGTTAGCTGGAGTAGGCTGCGTGCAGAGTACAACTCGAGCTTACTTTGATCACATCCTTCGAACAAGGAAGAAGAGGGAGCTAGATGTTGATACTCCTGAAGGATACTTGAAGCTCTCAAAATCTCTCACCACAACTTAACGACTATCTACAATCACCTGTGTAGAAGAGGCGACCTATCACTCACATGACCATATCATGATTGAGCCGACATGTCCCTCCCAAAACATTATGGTCGATTCAGATGCAGTTATGGTCGACCAAATCATCATACGCGAGCTATGCCTACAGATCGACCAAAACTCGGGGGCCACCACCAGTGAAATTGCAGCTGAACTGGATGATATGATAGTTAAAAAGGCTCCACACTTGGGGGCCGAGGAAAGACAAAGGGTTTGTGAAATCATCATCGAAACCCTGCAGTTCTGGGATGGGCCGGAGCTGGAACCTGTGGACGAGCTAGAAGAAGTGGTAGCTAATCCCTTCTATCCGATCAGAAAATTCAGATTAGAAGACAGCTGTCAGCCGAGGAACGAGCATAAATAGTTGAGTTACTGAAATAGATCACATATGTCTTTGCTTGGCGAGTAGAAGATATGAAATGGATCAAGGAGGAAGTCGATGTTCACAGGCTAGAAGTTAACCCAACTATGAAACTTAAGGAGCATAAGCTGAGAAGTTTTGCTCGTGATAAAGAAGAGGTGATCAAACTTGAGGTACAAAAACTTTTGAGTGCAGGTATCATCAAGGAGGCTTCTCATACCACCTAGCTAGCAAATGTGGTGATGGTAAAGAAATCTAATGGCAAATGGCGTATGTGCGTCGACTTCACCAACCTCAATCTGGCCTGCCCAAAGGATAGCTACCCACTGCCAAGGATCGACAAGCAGGTAAACTCTATAACTGGGCATACTACTCTAAGCTTCCTCGACGCCTATTCAGACTACCACCAGATCAAGATGTATAAGGATGACGTGGTGAAGACAGCCTTTCAAGCTGCTGGAGGTATCTACTGCTACAACATGATGCCCTTTGGGCTAAAGAATACTGGAGCTACTTACCAGAGGATGGTCAAGAAGGTCTTTGCCTCTCAAATTGGCCGAAACATGGAGGCCTACATCGATGATATGGTCATCAAGACAAGGTCTGGATGTCACGTGGTCGACCTAAGGGAAACGTTCGCCAATTTGTGGGCAAACAACATGAAGCTTAATTCGAGCAAGTGTGTATTTGGGGTAGCAGCTGGGAAATTTCTGGGTTTCATGGTCTCTCAACGGGGTATTGAAGCCAATCCTGAAAAGATCAAGGCTCTGGTCGACATGAAGGAGCCTACGTGTGTTAAGGAGATGCAGCGACTCAATGGTAGGGTGGCAGCCCTAGGTCGCTTTATTGCTAAGTCAGCGAAGAGGTCTTTCCCCTTCTTGAAATATTTGAGGGGGACGAAAAATTTTGAGTGGACGGACGAATGTTCTTCGTCATTCTAGCAGCTAAAGGAGTATCTCACCTCTCCGCCGTTATTGAGCAGGCCGGTTATGGGGAAGACTTTCTTCGTTTATTTGTCTGTTGGCGACCAAGATGTGGCCGATGTTCTAGTTCGAGAAGAAGGAGGCTTCAGAAGCCCGTATATTACGTGAGCAAGGCCCTATCTGATGTAGAAGGCAGGTATTACAATGCAGGAAAAGTGGCTTATGCCTTGGTCGTAGCATCGAGGAAGCTATGAGCTTACTTTCTAGCTCACCCCATCATCGTGCTAACTAATGCTCCTCTAAGGAAGAACCTACATAAGCCAGAAAGTTTAGGCCGACTACTCAACTGGCCAATAGAGCTGACTGAGTTAGACATTGAGTATAGGCCTCGAAAGGAGTTAAAAGCTTAACCTTTGGCAGACTTCTTGGTCGATCTTACGTTCACCAAGGAAGACAGAGAAGTAAGAGCTCAGAAAGAAAAGGCGAAGGGAAAGGAGCCAGTAACTCATCCTGCAGTAAGTTTGCCCGACAATTGCTGGAAAGTTTATTCTGATGGGTCGGCAACTCAGAAAGTTAGTGGGGCTGGGATTGTTCTAGTCGAGCCAGAGACAGGTAAAGTTTTCGAAGAAGCATTAAGGTTCAAGTTTGAGGCTTCTAACAACCAGGCCGAGTATGAAGCCTTTGTCGTAGCAATTTAGTACGCCAAGTGTTTTTGGGCGACTAAGATCATTCCTTACTGTGACTCGCAGTTGATTGTAAACTAGGTCAGAGGGGAGTATGAGGTGTTGAACCCGACCCTAGTTAAGTACTGCGACCTAGTAAAGGAGCTTGTCAAGGACTTAGAATTTTGGGAGATACAAAGGGTTGGTCGAGATGACAACAAGCTGGCCGACCTCCTCTCAAAGTTGGCCACGTCATATGAACAGTATGGGGAGCCCATCTCTTACCTCGAGCATCCAACATATGAGACGGTTCAGATTCAATGCTTAGAGGACACCACTAGAGAATGGATTTACACAAAGTGCTGGATCGAAGAAATACGAGCTTATATAGAGACAAGCATGCTACCTACTGATGAGAAAGTAGCTCGAGCTATTAGGAAGAAAGCCCTGAGGTATGCCATTCATGGAGATGCTTTATTCAGAATGTCCTTTACAAAACTGAAATTTTCACGGCCTGAATCACAAGTGATATCCAAGGTAATAACAGCACCAATGATAGCACTTGGGATAGCACACACACACTTCAAAAATAAAAACAATTTTGTAAAAGAGATTGCTGCAGAATAATAATACAAAAATTGTTTTTCTCATGTTATATAAATTATATAACTTGAGGATGCCTCTTAGGCAAGACTTTATCACTTTATAAAAAGAATTACACAAAGTCGAAATGTTCCCTAAGACTAATACAAGGTAAGCTCTATAGAACAAGATATAAAGAATGGAATCCAATCCTAGCCAACACACAACATGATACCAGTGTAATCAAGTGCAAAATTACAAGGGAGAAAGGATGTAACAATCAAAACAAAGAACTTTATCTCTCTATGCTTTGAAGGTGTGTAAAATTGGCATATCTTGGCATATCTTCAAATGAATCCTTCCAAGCATATTTATAGTCTTCAATTACTTGATGTCTACTCAAATAATAAGCCTTGGGGTTGTCTTGGACGTTGAGGGAGAGTGGGGAAGTGGTTGGTGTGTTCCTCAATTCAAGCTCCCACCTTCCTCAATTATAGCAACCGTGTGCATGTTATCCAAGTCCATGTATCAACGCCTTGTACTCCCAAGCTTTCTCCATGTTGTACACTCTTTGAATCAGCAACAACTCCTTTGAATAAGTCTTCCCATGTTTTTGATGTTGTTGACACAAAGTGGCTCTTGGAACGGTTTATGCATAAAATGTTATTTATGCATAAATCTTTCTTTTCCAAATTCCTCCACGTTTCTAGCTCATTCTCCAATCATATTGCAACCTGAAATATGGACATACACCATATACTATATAGATTATATTAGCACATTAGTACATAAATTAATAATCAAGAAATGTACAACTAAATAAATTCCAGCACAGGAAATCATCTGAGATATCATCTGGGATCTGGGAAATCATTCAGGATATCACCTGCGTTTTACACTAATAATCTCCCCCTCAGTTGGATATTTCTTCTCAAACCTAATGTGTTGCTTACCTGCAATTTGTCAGTCCATAACAAGATAAACAGAGCATAGAAACAGACTATAACATCTCCATGAAAATTAACTCCCCCTTAATCAAGGAGCCAATCTAAATAATGATTTATCAAAATAAACTAATTTATTTCAAACTTAAATTTTTTTTTGAAATAAACTAAGTTAACCATTAAGCAAATAAACCATTGTACCAAAATATCATCCAAGCAAGCAAAACAACCTAACGATTAATGTTTTAAACAAACCATCTAAAGTGTTTTGCAACCAACATAAAAAAAATAAAAATAAATTTTTTAAGAGAACCACATCACCAAATAAAAAGAAATTGTATAGGAGACCACATCAAAACCACCAACACAGTAGTGGCAACATCAACCTTCAAGTTCAACAACCTTGAGGTTTCCAAATTTCTTCTTCTTCAAACTCCTCTTCTTCTTCTTCCTCCTGATCTCCATCCCTATCACCTCCACCATCACTTGGGCCAGCATTGGTGGTAGCACCTGCAGTAGCACCAGCTCCAGAAGCTGTAGCAGCAGCTGAATGTACGCTCACCAAAAAATATATTTTAGGAGTCGCCATGCCGTTTTTAAGGAAACATTGAAAACCTTTTGAAAGAGAAAATGGGTTTGGGGGTCAGGTTACGTGTTGGGAAGAACCGAGAATTCACCCAACACGCCTCGTCCGTAGATGAGTCTTTCTATATTCAACATCCATGATCATATAATGAGTGTGTGCAAATGTGTGAGACAAAATATGTATAAAATGCATATTAAGGCTTTGCTTTATTGCTCAAAGGGGAACATTACAACTTGTGAACCATTTATTGTGGGAGGCCACATCCCACTTACATTAGAGATTGAACAGAGATACAACTGAATCTGAACCTTCTGCACAGGACTAGTTATGTCACGTGATACAAGACCTGAGGGGTCAATTATGTCACGTGACACAACAAAGCACCTAGCAGAGGTTTTACAAATACTCAAACAACAGAAACACAATCATCTCAGATGAGTGTAGATATTGAGGATCTACACTCTGTTCTGAGTGACAAGCAAACTAGGCTAACAAATTACAACTTAAATGATGATCCTCTGCAGAGGGCTGATTGTGTCGCGTGACACAGGTTAGCCATCTGCAGGAACCTTACAATTGAGAAACAGATTCAATAGATACCAAATCAGATCAAACAAACACACCTAGTCAATTCAGTTACCAACGAATTCACAATGAATTGACCAAGGGGATGTAGATATAGGGAGATCCACACTCCCTTGGCCAATAAGCAACAAATCCAATGAAATCACATCATGAACATGCAATTAACCGAGAAAATCAAGCTTAAACAGAGAGATGGCGATTGCCACTTGATAATCAGAAGCGGATGGAGCTTGATTATCAAGTGGAGGAATAGAAATTGAACTGAATTATGCGAAGTAGAAAATGATATGAGAGAAGGATGGAGGAAATTTCGTTACCCTTGTAGATCCACCACTACTACACCAAGTCAGGTATAGTGGCCTTCAAATCAGCTGCAGGAGGCGGAGTTGAGCATAGATGGAGTGCTAGTCTTCAGATCTTCAGTTGGTATGGGTTGTATGAAGGTAAGTGGGTGAATTGGATAAGATGGAGGTTGAATTGGGGTGGATTTGTGTGTATGTAGATGTGGAAGGAGGAGAGAGAGAGAGAGGTTCTGGTGCGAATTTAGCAGAGTGACTTTAGGGTGCTGAAAAGGGATCCTGAAATGAGAGGGTAAGGGTCTTATTTATAGCTGCTGGTGATGGAACGGATGGGTCGCACGACCTTCTATATCAACATTCCATGCTTCGAAATGTCGCGCGACTTAAGCAAGCCATAACCGTTTCTAGCGCCAAATTGCTGCTTCTGGAATATTCTGAAATAATTCCTTAAAGGTCCAAAGCAATTAATTCCCTGTTGGTCCTTTTGCATGGAAAAATTACCTAACAGTACTCCCTTCGCAAGAAACTTATAAAAAGAATCCGGAAGTCTCGGAGCGGACCGGGAACGGGAATTTACCAAAATGCCCCTAATGCAATTTTATCATATTAAAATGCACCTAAAAGGGTAGCAAATTGAATTGGCGTACTTACAGAGCCCCTCGGCAACATCACTTATGGAAGAAGTGAGGTTGTCGATAAAATAAGACCCAATCCCAATAAGCAGCTTGGGATATGGCGGATGGTGAAAGATGATTGATGGAAACGAATGGCTGGACCTTTTGAGAAAGGATTCCTACGTATCCCAGGTGGGAATCAAGCCTGTCGTAGTTCTGGGAAGTGACTATGTGGTAGTCAACCGAGAATTTGACTGTGTGGGAGTCACCCGAGGATTTGACTGTGCGGTAGTCACCCAAAACTTTGACTATGCGGTAGTCACATGAAACTTTGACTATGCGGTAGTCACCCGAATCTTTGACTATGCGGTAGTCACCCGAAACTTTGACTATACGGTAGTCACCCGAAACTTTGACTATCCGGTAGTCACCCGAGGATTTGCTAATGCTTCTTAGAAAAGTAATTGGCGAAGATATCTTTCATACTTGTGTTGTGCTTACTTGTAGCTGCCGGAGGGACTGATGCTACGGCTGATGATCGTGGCTGCCGGAGGGACTTAGACCATTGTTGCTGATGATTGTGGCTGCCGGAGGGACTTAGACCATTGTTGATGAAGGATCGTGGCTGCCGGAGGGACATAGACCACTGTTGATGATGAACGGTATGGACCCGAGAGTTTTTTACAAGAGGGTGGACCTGATGATTTTTTGCGAGAGGGGTGGACCCGATGATTCTTTGACTTGAGGGATGGACCCGATGATTTTTTGTGAGAGGGGTGGACCCGATGATTCTTTACAAGAGGGGTGGACCCAATGATTCTTTGACTTGAGGGATGGACCCGATGATTTTTTTATGATGATTTGCCGATGAGAACAGGCTTTGATGAAGATGCGTCCATGGGAACGGGTCTTGATGATTCGCCAGGGAGAACGAGCTTTGATGAAGGTGCGACTGGTGAGCATTATTGCTTGGAGATTTGGGGAATCTAAAACACTTTTTGACGAGCATTGCTTGGAGACTGAGGCAGCTAAGGCTCTTTCAGATGATGCTGATGAGTTCAAAGATGATGGGCCTGATGAAGATGATAAAGGCGGGGTATGCCACCTGCAGGATTCGGAATCCTTGTCCAAGATTGTGATTTGAGGAGCAGTCCTCACGATCAGATCATGATCACTTTGATTATTGTACCCTTTGGGGGGGGGGACACAACACTCTAGGCAATTTGCATTTTATTTGACTTGAATTTTTTTTTGCTTATGCGTTATTGATCTTTATTGCACGAGTCCATCTCAGTTGGGGATGGAAAGGAAGTGAGGATTTTGCACGGCTTGATGAGCGGATATGTATGTAGCAGTTGTGCTATGATGGATTGTGTATGGAACGAATGTGTGTATATGATTGTGTATGGGTTGGACCCTCTCCCATGAAGTGGGGAAATGTATGAATGATGGTGATATGGTGCAGCCTAGGCAAGTTGGGGATGTTCCCGGGAGCACTGGTTGCAGTAGGTCCGTTGCTGGTGAGAACAAAGTGTGTCACGCACCCGAGACGGCAAGCAGCAGAGAACGTGCAGGGAATGATCCTGGCTTGATGAAGCCCCAGTTGTAAACCCGAGGGGAATCTGGGAGAACAGCTTGACAAAGCCCCAGTTTGATGAGATTCAATGCAGCCTTATTGCAGAGAGTATCATCTTGTGGCCAAAGAGGCAACTCATCATTTCAGACATTAGTCAATCAGTCATTGGACAAGACTCGGAAATGTTTACGTGCAGGGGCGCATCTTTTGAAAAGTGGGAATGGATCCCGAATTTGTGTATGACACTCTCGCTTTTGGGTTTGACTCTTTTGGGAGAGTATAAACATTACATGGTGTGGAAAAGTGTATGGAAGCCCCCGCTTGACAGAAAAACAGTGTTTGCCTCTATCTTCCTATGATGTAGAAAGAGAAGACTTGTCGAGACACTTGAAAACTTGTCTTATTCATGATGATCACAAAGCTGCTTAAAACCCTTTATTGATGTTCGGGTTATTCAATCACCAATCCTGATATGAACAAATATTTTGATCAATCCTGAGGAGAAAGCCGACTGATATCGAGAATCAAACTCGAAAAGATGGAACGAAGGATCTGTGTATAGGGACGGCCCTTGAGGAGACCGGATTTTCTGAAATTTGCTTGTGATTTCGACCGAACCAATTATGGTTGCCTATGTTCCCCTCCTTGGGAGGAGCTCAGGTCGCCGTAGTTTGGGCTTATCCCGATTGAAAGAGAATGGAATGTGAAATTCGAGGATCTCTTGAGAATTGGAGAGTTGAGGTCCATATCTCTTTGGAGTGTCAATGAAAGACACAGATGCGAAGCCCCAGTGGGACATCCACGGCAAGTGTTTGCGGAGGAGAAATGAGATATGCTCACATGAAGAGTCGAATGAATTGGATTGAATTTGCACAATCTTTGATTGAAGATCTTTTGAGCCGAGATGGATTAGGCTCTGATTTGAGCAAGCAATAAAGCAACAATCTGATTTAGATCTCGACGATATTGGAATGAAATTGCCATCCGGTAGGAACTGTAGCTGGGTTTCAGGGCTTCGATCGGCCATTGGGTGATTTGGAAAGTCGTGACCTCTTAAGACGAGAGGTCGGCTGGGCTTTTTGCTGACTGAACCTCTAAAGATGAGAGGTTGGCTTTCAAGGATGTGTTTGGGATTTCTATGGCAAGGAAGATTGGTTGCCTCTAAGAGAGGTCAAATTTTGACTTTGGCCGAAGGCAAGGGTAATGGGAGTGTCCTCTAAAAGCGAGAGGATGGTTTTGGGATTGGTTTTGGTAATGGGAATATCCTCTAAAATTGAGAGGATGGCTTGGGATTGGTTGAAAGGTTTTGGTGAGAGAAAGCCCATGCTATCGAGAACTTTATGAACTTGTGAGAATTCAGGCTCCTTTTAAACATTGGAGAGCTTCTTGAGAAGTTGGGAACTTTTGCTGAATGGTAAGGATCTAAAGTCCTTCTTTTGATGAGCCTCTTGAGAAATTTGAGGATTCTTGCTGAATTGTGAGGATTTGAAATCTTTCTTTTGATAACCTGGAAGGCCTATTGAGGAGTTGAGGATTATCTTTGTCCTTCCTTCATGACTTGAGTATTTTTTTTGTGCATCGCCGCTTCTCGAAGCTAACTTCTTGGCATTGCTTGGACTTCTCTTAGCATGGAGCAAAGATGGCTAAACGGGGTTTCAAAACATGCCGATCTTGAAATGAAAGGGTATTTTTTAGTGAGGGAGAAGTAATGGCTTTCCTATGGGGTGAGAGGTCTCAGATGCAGTCCGTATCGGATAATCTAAGCGAGATTAAGTCTTCACTGCTTGCTTAAGCTTGATTGAGGAAGATTCATGCAAATTCATCGAGCAACGAGATGATGAGGATGATGAAAGAGATGTGAGCATATGAGATGCGAGATGGGGAGTTGGTAAGCCCCAGTTTTGGGAAGGACATCAGTCGATTTTCTCACTCCGATTAATTTAAATATTAATCATTTCGAAGCATTAGTGATTGAGCAGCACAAGCGATCATTTGGAATAAAACCATTTCAATTAAGCATAATGAAGGTGTGTAAGTTATGTCTCGAGTCTAGCAAGAAGAGAAATAAATATTTTTATCACTGCAAAGCAAGAACTGGTCCAATGTGGACTCGATAGACTCATGTCCATAAAGGGAACACTCTAGATCCTACGAAGACTGATTGACTTCTTCAACTTCGGATGAAATGGTACCCTTGAAACTAGCTTGCCACCGCACTTACCAGGCGTCAGGGATTCTGAATCAGATAAAGATCTTTCGGGCGCTTGAGTTGCCTTCACCTCGGGGATACAAACCAAACGAGCGTCGGGGCAGGAGTACACACCCAACTTGCCATGACTGCATAGGCGGAGAGGAGAGAGCGTGTATAAGGCGGAGGATAGGGAAATTTGAGGAACTGTAGGAGAGGGAAGAATATGGAAGGAGATGGACTCATGCAACATCTTATTAATGTTCAAGTAGAAATCAGTATGTTTTAAATCCTAGGAACAGTTGGGAAAGGCTAATCCTTTATTTCACGCAATCTAGACCTCGGGGGAACCTAGGACACATCATCCAAAAATACACCAAATGTATTGATTAAAAATTAATAATAGGCAATAATACCTAATCAAAATCGAAGCATTTATGGGACGGACGAGCAGCCCCAATTTCTGGAGAAATTTGGGCAGCATAACGGGTATTCCGGAAGAATTTCAAGGAAAAATCCGGCATGACCTCTCGTCGGTGCATTTTGACAAGGCGACATGATCTCTCTTTAGAACATGCTGTGGGAACGACATGTCCTCTCGTGAAACCATGTTGCGTTGTCAACATGCCCACACGTGCTAGGTTTTGGGATAGGTACGAAAGCCTATTAAAAATTTTGAAACAATTCACTTTAGTATATTTGAAAATGGCGTGTCAAAACCAACCGTTGGGTAAGCTTTAAAAGTGTGGCGCCACCTATGATGCGCTAGGGGGATAGGTTTGACATTAGGCGCTCAAGCGTAGGCGACATACATTATTGTCCGCGATGCCGTCAATCGCACCCGAGGGTTCTAGATCTACGTGACGTAGTGTGCGGATGACTAGATTCCTTTTATTTATGAAAATGATTTTTTGTTTATTATTTTTTTATTTTTTATTTGAAAAGGGGGGGGGATAAAGGAAAAAACACACATATTAAACCCCATAGAGTACAAAAAGCAAAGGATCACAATTTGATCATGGGGGACTGCCCCACAATCACAACCTGCACCAAGAAATCAAATCCTGCAAATTGGCCACTTCTGTCGCGTGACACAGGACAACCAAGGCAGGTTCTGTCGCGTGACATAAGGAGTCCTATATCCAGAATCTGAAAAAAATCCAAACCAGCCCCAGCCTCCAAGCACAATGCAATAGCTCAAGCCCCAGCAGCAGCACAATCTCAACAGGAAGCAAGGAAGGTGGAGGGAATAAAGCAAAGCAAGGAATGCATTTACACACATATAATGGCACCAACAAATGCACACACAAATTCATGAAGTGAATGTTGAACAAGCCCGAAAGTTTGACCCACTTTTGAAAACCAAGTTTCAAGTCCCCAGCGGAGTCGCCAATGAATGTACGCTCGCCGAAAAATATATTTTAGGAGTCGCCACGCCGTTTTTAAGGAAACATTGAAAACCTTTTGAAAGAGAAAATGGGTTCGGGGGTCAGGTTACGTGTTGGGAAGAACCGAGAGTTCACCCAACACGCCTCGTCCGTAGACAAGTCTTTCTATATTCAACATCCATGATCATTCAATGAGTGTGTGCAAATGTATGAGACAAAATATGTATAAAATGCATATTAAGGCTTTGCTTTATTGCTCAAAGGGGAACATTACAACTTGTGAACCATTTATTGTGGGAGGCCACATCCCACTTACATAAGAGATTGAACAGAGATACAACTGAATCTGAACCTTCTGCACAGGACTAGTTATGTCGCGTGACACAGGACCTGAGGGGTCAATTATGTCGCGTGACACAACAAAGCACCTGGCAGAGGTTTTACAAATACTCAAACTACAGAAACACAATCATCTCAGATGAGTGTAGATATTGAGGATATACACTCTGTTCTGAGTGACAAGTAAACTAGGCAAACAAATTACAACGTAAATGATGATCCTCTGAAGAGGGCTGATTGTGTCGTGTGACACAGGACTCCAAATGTCCAAGTGTGTCGCATGACACAGGTTAGCCATCTGCAGGAACCTTACAATTGAGAAACAGATTCAACATATACCAAATCAGATCAAACCAACACACCTAGTCAATTCAGATACCAATGAATTCACAATGAATTGACCAAGGGGATGTGGATATAGGGAGATCCACACTCCCTTGGCCAATAAGCAACAAATCCAATGAAATCACATCATGAACATGCAATTAACCGAGCAACTCAAGCTTAAACAGAGAGATAGCGATTGCCACTTGATAATCAGAAGCGCATGGAGCTTGATTGTCAAGTGGAGGAATAGAAATTGAACTGAATTATGCGAAGTAGCAAATGATATGAGAGGATGGAGGGAATTTTGTTACCCTTGTAGATCCACTACCACTACACCTTGTCAGGTATAGTGGCCTTCGAATCAGCTGCAGGAGGCGGAGTTGAGCACAGATGGAGTGCTAGTCTTCAAATCTTCAGTTGGTATGGGTTGTATGAAAGTAAGTGGGTGAATTGGATAAGATGGAGGTTGAATTGGGGTGGATTGATGTGTATGTGGATGTGGAAGGAGGAGAGAGAGAGGTTCTGGTGCGAATTTGGCAGAGTGACTTTAGGGTGCAGAAAAGGGATCCTGAAATGAGAGGGCAAGGGTCTTATTTATAGCTGCTGGTGATGGAACAGATGTGTCGCACGACCTTCTATATCAACTTTCCATGCTTCGAAATGTCGCGCGACTTAAGCAAGCCATAACCGTTTCCGGTGCCAAATTGCTGCTTCTGGAATATTGTGAAATAATTCCTTAAAGGTCCAAAGCAATTAATTCCCTGTAGGTCCTTTTGCATGGAAAAATTACCTAACAGTACTCCCTTCGCAAGAAACTTATAAAAAGAATTCGGAAGTCTCGGAGCGTACCGGGAATTTACCAAAATGCCCCTAATGCAATTTTATCATATTAAAATGCACCTAAAAGGGTAGCGAATTGGATTGGCGTACTTACAGCAGCACATCCTCCCCTTGTTTGGGAAGAAATTTCATCAATAAAAGTATCAGTTGCCTGCTTAAGCTTGACCCACCCATCAACGAGTTCTCCAATTGCACTTGATTATTTTTGCAAGAAATTCAGCACTGTCATCTTTGGGATTGATGGAGAAGTGTTGCCCAGAAGATTGATCATATTAGACAGAATACTTGCAGCATCAGTTCCTGCAAAAGTATTAGGGGCAACACCTGGAGAAGCACTTGGGATATCACGTGAGATAGTACTAGGAAAAATAGAAGCAGAACCAACAGTTTCATCAGATTTTTTCCAAGGAAGATCTTTAGTATACCTGTTACCCTTATTAAGTTGAGGATCAATGGTATAATACTCAGGTTCAGAGGTGAAACCATCAGAGGGTTCAATAAGCAGGGATTGAAAGATTAAAACTTTGAAGATCAAAGAAGGATAGGGGAAAAAGGTAATGTTCATTTCTTTCTTTCTACCCCATGAAGCTAAGTGTTTGAACACTAATCTTCCAAAGTTAATCCTATGATTTTTGCCAAATCTGTACAAAACATTAGCATGCTCAAAGGTAACAATAGGTTCATTTGTAGTATGGAGCCAATTGAAGATGCAAAGTTTGTGAAGCACAGAGTACAGAGAGATAAGCCTAGAAGCATAAAGCTTTTCCTTTAAAGGCCATGACTGGATTTTGTTATGGGTGAGGAACATAACCATTTCATCCCTATTAACCCTAATTCTCTCATCATCTACATTTGGGAGTCCTAGAACCTTGTTAATAAGGGCTGGAGTAAAAGAATAAACCTTACCCCGCACAATGACTTTCCCAAATTTCTCAGACCCTTCATTATCCAAATGAGCATGTAGGTTAGCAAAAAAGTTTCTCACCACCCTCTCAACAAAAACTGAGGCATGATTATTTGCCTTAAATAAATTCCTGTCCTTTAAAAATTGAACCATCCCTTCCTTTTCCAGTTGGTTCTCATCAATATGCTTTTCTTTTAACAATTTCTTACTTAAATTGTTAAGCCAAAACTCCATATTTTCCTTCTTATAAAATTCCAAAGTAATAAAATGTTTTGGAAAAGCATTATCCTCTTCAGTAAGAACAAACTCATCACCAGAAAATTCATGATCACTAGGAATAGATTTTGTAGGAACAGAGGAGGGGGCAGGTGTTACCTCAGATGATATCTTCTTCTTGGTAGCACCCTTGGTAGCACTCACTGAAACTTTGGCCTTGCCCTTTTTCTTCTGAAAATCAGACAAAGTTTCCTCCTCTTCAGCATCCACCCAGGCATCAAATGAGTCCTCAAAATGTTCCTTCTCTTTGTTGACATTAAAATTCTCATCACTCACGTGAGAAGATGACGTTTCCAATGAACTTTCTGAAACTTCAACCGGATCAGAGGTAGTATTTGATGTCGCCTTGGACCTTATTGGCCTGATTCGATTGGAGGACCTCCTCTTAGCAACTTGAGGAGACAACTTGGGTGAGGGAGTTTTTCTTTTCCTCTTCTCTTTAGGTTTGGCATGGATGAGAGTAACTTTGGGAATGCCTTGATCAAAGGATGAAAACAGGGGCAGCAGCTGGAACTATAGCCATTATAGGAGGAGAAGAGGCTGGTGTAATCATGGGTGAAGTCTCCATGGCTACACAAGAGGCTGCACTTGGTGCAATGCTAAGAGAGATGTCCATTTGGTTGGTGATTGAGGGTTCGGTGTTGGTATTGGATGGAGAAGCCAAGGATGGATTTTCGGAATTTTTGAGAGCGTATTTTAGCCTAGGTTGGGAGAGAGAGACGACGCTGAAACGAGGTTAAAAAGAGGAGAGAGAGATGGTTATAGAGAGATAAAAGGAGTTAGAGAGAAAATAGGGAGATTAAAGAGGAAGAAGTTGATAGGGAACAAAGGTTTAAATTGATTTGACGTGTTAAACCATCCCATCTTAAACCCTATAAACCCTCTCAATATCCCTACATTAAAAAACTCCTAATTAACCTTAACCGCTCATTTTAATAAACCCCAACAACCCAAAATAACAACCGTCTGGCTGTTTAAAAATAGACCAATTTTTTTAAGTAAAACGAAAAAAAAATACTAAGTAAACATAATTTTTGTAACCATATCCGAAAATGATGAGCACAAATATCAAAATAATAAGGATTAGTTCCTCAACAAAGTTTACTAAAAAAATAAAGAAAACTTGTTGAAGACGTTTTCAAAATCGTAAACTCTTTAGTTAAAAAGACTTTCAGATTTTAAGAATTTAATCAACAAATTTCGAAAATAAGAAATAAACAACTAATATAGCACACACTAATGTGTTAAGGAAATGATGGTAACACCTAGGATAACACATGTGATATAAATCCCCTTGATAAATATTTTCATTTTCAAGCATTTCAGGCATAACAAGCTTAGCCATTTTTAGGCACTTCAAGCATAACAAGCTGAGCAATTTTCATGCACTTTTAGGCATAACAAGCCTATTCTTTTAAGAACATTGCTTGTTATAAAAGATCAATACACTTCTTTAAACAAGGAAGCATCGTAGTAACGAGCTCCGTGCCCCGAATTTTAGTTCAAGTGTAAAGATAAAGTGATTTATGCCTTTCAAGTAGGGTACACTGTAGTAGCGAACTCCATGTCCCTAATACTAAGCATAGATCACCTCATACATTCTCATTGGCAAGAGTACATCATATCAGCGAACACCGTGCCTCGAGCTCGAGAGAATAGTATGAAAAAATTGCCTTTTTATTTATCACATGGAAAGATTAGTGACTTTGTCACTTTAAGCATATAAAGGGGAGTGATATCAAACATGTTAAACTAAGTAATAACCTACCATAACCTACCATAAAAAAAAGGTCAGCATGTGCCACGGTTAGAACTAAGCTAACCAGATTAAAAGAATATAAAAGCAATTTTTTTAAATAGACAAAAAAATACACTAATATACAAGTGTTACCCTGAGTGATAACATCACCTGGGGTAGCACTGACAAACAGACTCAAAGATTACAAAGACCAAGAGATCTTTTCAAGCTAGAAAATCTCTCGTGGTCTAAGGCCCTGGTAAAGATGTCAGCCAGTTGATACTTAGTATCAATATTATCAATGTTAATTAGGCCTTTATCTACCATATCTCTAAGAAAATGATGACGTATATCTATATTCTTAGTACGGAAATGCTGAACAGGGTTTTTTGAAATGTTGATAGCACTCAAGTTATCACAGTACATAGTCAAAGACTTACTCTCTAGGCCATAATCATCTAGCATATGTTTTAGCCAAATAAGTTGTGAGCAGCAACTACCAGCTGCAACATACTCATTTTCAGCTGTGGAAAGAGAGACACAGTTTTGTTTACGACTATACCATGAAACTAAATTGTTACCCAAGTAAAAACACCCCCCACTAGTACTCTTCCTATCATCCTTATCCCCCGCCCAATCCGAGTCGCTAAAGCCTACCAAATTGGTGTTAGTATCCTTACTAAACAAAATCCCTAATTCACTTGTTCCCGAAACATATTTAATTATTTTTTTGACAGAATTAAGGTGGGAGACTTTAGGATTGGCTTGATAACGTGCACAGACGCACACGCTAAACATGATATCAGGACGACTAGAAGTGAGATAGAGAAGGCTACCTATCATGGAACGGTATAAAGTAGGATCAACTTCCTCACCTACTTGGTCTCTACCAAGTTTAAGAGAAGGACACATAGGAATTTTAGAGCTCTTTGCCCCCTCCAACCCAAACCATTTCACTAAGCTTTTTGCATACTGGCTTTGTGAGATAAATATCCCTTCACTTGATTTTTTCACCTGCAAGCCTAGGAAAAATGTTAACTCACCAATCATGCTCATTTCAAATGTTGACGTCATAGCCTCAACAAAATCTTTTAAACAAGTTTGAGAAGTAGAGCCATAGACTATGTCATCAGCATAGATTTGAACAATGACTGTTTCTTTTCCATGCCTTAGAATGAATAAAGTCCTATCTGCTTCACCTCTTGTAAAACCATATTCAAGTAAGAAAGAGGTTAAACGACCAGACCACGCACGTGGAGTTTGTTTCAAGCCATATAAGGCTTTATCAAGTCTATATACGTGGTTTGGTAGATGAGGATCTTCAAATCCTTTAGGTTGTTCAACATAAATTTCTTCTTTTAAATAACCATTTAAAAAGGCAGCTTTAACATCCATTTGAAACAAGGTAATTTTTAGATAATAAGCTATTTCCAAGAGGATTCTTATGGACTCAATTCGAGCTACTGGAGCAAAGGTCTCGTCATATTCAACACCTACAATTTGTGTGTAACCTTGAGCCACGAGACGGGCTTTGTTCCGAACAATATTTCCTTGCTCGTCCGATTTATTTTTGAAAATCCATTTTGTACCAATTACATTAGTGTTAATGGGACGTGGTACTAAACACCAAACTTCGTTACGAGCAAATTGTTCAAGTTCCTCTTGCATGGCATGTATCCAAAAATTATCTTTTAAAGCTTCAGAAATATTTTTGGGTTCTAAAGAGGAAACAAAACAGGAATATTTTACCTTATGGTATGTGGTGGACATGCACACATACCTCACCATTTCATTTTTACTAAAAGGCTCATTGTTCCTTGTTCGTACCCCTTCATTTGCTTCTCCAATAATCTGAGAAGAAGGATGATCTCTTCTGATCCTAGCTGGTGGATCCCTTCTTAAATCTCCATGCACATCAGTATTATCATCAGCCTGTTCGTCATTCTCAGTTGCTGGACTGGCTTCAGGTGATACCGGAGATGATATCCCTTCAGTGGCAACACTCTGGTCAGCACCCGTGGTATCACTTGCTTTACTTTGTTCCTCCAGCTCTTCCAGCAATATCAATGGAGATTCCTGCACTCCATCACCTGTAACACTTGCTAAGTCATCAAAAACAACGTTAACTGATTCTTGTATGGTCTTTAACCTAAGGTTATAAACCCTATATGCTCGACTATCCTGAGCATACCCAAGAAATATAGCCTTATCACTTTTAGAGTCAAATTTGGCTAAGTAATCCCGATCATTTAGAACAAAACACACACACCCAAACGTATGAAAATAATGAACTTTTGGTATCCTACCATTCAAAATTTCATAAGGTGTCACTGTAGTAACGGGTCTTAGAAGAACTCTATTAGCCGTATGGCAAGCCGTGTTTAAGGCCTCAGCCCAAAATCTTTTTGAAATTCTTTTTGAAAACAACATCACACGGGCCATTTCAAGTAAGGTCCTATTTTTTCTTTCAGCCACCCCATTTTGTTGAGGTGTTTTAGGAGCATAAAATTCATGTTGAATTCCTTTTAATTCACAAAAAGTTAAAAATAAAGAATTATCAAACTCCTTTCCATGATCAGACCTTATTCGCATGATAAGAGCACAAAACATGTTTTTGATTTTAGCATGTAAGATCTTAAACTTTTCAAAAGTTTCTGATTTTTCTTTCAAAAAATACACCCAAGTAAATCTAGAAAAATCATCAACTATGACAAAAGTATATCTCTTACCTCCAAAATTTCTACCTCAACTGGACCCATTAAATCCATATGCACAAGTTGGAAATAGTGGGTTGTTCCAGAGTACTCCTCATGATGTTGGGTAGCACTATGGGCAACACGTGTCTATTTACTTTTGAGACAATCTTTACATACGATTTTCTTACTTATGTCCAGACTAGGTATACCACTTATAGCTTCAGCCTTAATGAGTTTTACAATGTTACGAAAGTGGACATGACCAACTTTTGATGCCACAAAGTAGCATCATCAATTCTCACAGAATGACACACTTGTTTATCCTCAACAAGAACAGTTATTACTTGACCTAGTACCTGACATAACACAGTTATTGGTACAATCAAAAACTTCACAAGTGTTTTTATTGAATTTCACTTCAAGATTGTCATCACAAAGTTGGCTAATACTAATTAAATTAGTTACAAGTCCATCAACATGCAAAACATTTTTCAAAGCAGGAAATCCAGGTATATTCAAAATGCCTTTTCCTACTATATTACTCTTGCCACCACCACCATAAGTTACACTACCACCTTGAATAGGTTCATATTCCTTTAAAAACATTTTTGTTCCCGTCATGTGACGTGAACAACCACTATCAAAATACCATGAACCTTCAACATTAGTTTTTAAGGCAGTGTAGACAACATCACATCTCAGGTTAGACTTAGGTTTCCATGCTTTCCTACTTCGATAATATCCCTTCTGACTGCAAGTGATATCTGACGTGCTAGGCAACACTTCAGGTAGCACTGAAGAACTGGATTGTTTCTTTAAAAGCGTTTTACAGTCATTTTTCAAATGTCCAGTAGAGTAACAATAGTTACATACTTTCACTTTGTCAGAAGACTTATCAGAAGACAATAGTTCAACATTATCTCTTTCTTTAACAAAAACTATTTTATCTTCCTTATTAGCCAAAGTAGATGTAATAACATTTAAAGACTCTTGAAAACCCATACCTGCCTTGAGTGGTTTGCTCAACCCAAGGATTTCATCCAATTTGGAAGAACTCGTGTTGAGTTTCTTAAATGTGACCTCAGGTAAGCTTGGCTTTGACTTTGTCCAGCTCCATATCCTTCATTGTGAGTTGAACTTCCAATCTAGTCAAGCTATCAGCCAGATTTTGAACTTCTTTGGACAGAGACACCACCTTCTTGTTCTCTTTTTTCCATTTGTCAACCAATTCTTTGTAAAGGTCCTTAAGACCGCAAATGAGTTCATTCTTGATGAACTACTTACTTTGTTCACCCTCTTATGAACAACTTGCATCCATGTTAGCAGAACCCACAAAACAAATAGCATTTGTTAAACAAAAATTATTATACATGCTGGATGATATCTCAGGTGCTATCTCGGTTTGGATATCACTTGAGGTATCACTGTTAGTGTCTGAGTCACAATTTGTGACCACCATTGCTGTTTGATCTGAATCTTCAGATTGGTTGGTCTCCTCATCTTCATTGTCACTGAGGGATACTCATAGGTTCTTACCCATCTTCCTTAGAGTGTTTGCACACTCGTTCGAGTAGTGACCCTACCCAGAGCACGTATGACATTGTATCGACTCAAGATACTTCGAATCAGATCTAGATTGATCTGATGATGCTCTTCTTATGGGACCACCTTTCTGAGTAGATGGAAATGTCCTCTTCGGCATGGAATTGTACACCTTGGTTTGTTGCTCTTTAGCCTTTACCTGCACATTTTCTTTGTTAAACATTCTTAACATAGAGTTATATTTCCTAGCAAGCAAGGCAACACTAGCATCTTCACCTAATTCCTCAAAAATTTTGTCATTCTCATCAGCAGATAAACTAGAGGATTGAACTTTTAAAGCAACACTCTTGCCTTTAGAAGCTTCACTTTGCTCAGCAAGGTTTGACTAAATTTTTTTTTAAATGCTCATTAAGGAATTGATGTCCATAGTAGAATGGTTGCGAGCCTCTTCTATAGATGAAACCTTCATATTAAAATGCTCAGGGAGAGTTCTAATAGCCTTTGAAACCAATTGTTTATTTGTAAAAGGTTCACCTAAAAGTTGACACTCATTAGCAATGTCAAACAATTTTTCAAAATAAGAGGAAATGGTATCATTTTCACCCATTCTCAACCTTTCAAATTTGCTAGCAAGACCTCTAAGTTTGTTTTCACGCACACTAGAATCACCTTCACAAAACCTTTGTAAAATATCCCAAGCTTCCTTAGCTGTGAAACTATTTTGAACAAGTTTTAAAATGTGCATGTCAACCCACTCAAAAATAGCATTAAGAGCTTTCTCATTGTAGTTAGCAAGGACAATCTCTTTATTAGTCCACTCGCCTTCATGTTTAACCTGAATGTCACCATCCTTATCAGGAAGTAATAGTGGAAGAGTATATCCATTAACTACAGATCGCCAAGCTCGAAGATCAATTGATTTCATATGCGAGCGAAGACGGATCTTCCAATATGCATAATTCGAACCATCTAAAATAGGAAGACGTTTTTTGTTTAGATTTGCAGATCAAAAGTCATGACACCTAGACCAAGCACTTAGTAACGTCAAGTGACCTGCTCTGATACCAATTGAAATTGTCACGGCCTGAATCACAAGTGATATCCAAGGTGATAACAACACCAACGATAGCACTTGGGATAGCACACACACACTTCGAAAATAAAAAATAAAATTGTAAAAGAGATTGCAGCGGAATAATAACACCAAAATTGTTTTTCTCAAGTTATATAAATTATATAACTTGAGGATGCCTCTTAGGCAAGACTTTATCACTTTATAAAAAGAATTACACAAAGCCGAAATGTTCCATAAGACTAATACAAGGTAAGCTCTATGGAACAAGAGATAAAGAACGGAATCTAATCCTAGCCAACACACAACTTGATACCAATGTAACCAAGTGTGAAATTACAAGGGAGAAAGGATGTAAAGAACCAAACAAAGAACTTTATCTCTCTATGCTTTGAAGGTGTGTAAAATTGGCATATCTTGGCATATCTTCAAATGAATCCTTCCAAGCATATTTATAGTCTTCAATTACTTGAAGGCTACTCAAATAATCAGCCTTGGGGTTGTCTTGGACATTGAGGGAAAGTGGGGAAGTGGTTGGTGTGTTCCTCAATTCAAGCGCCCACCTTCCTCAATTATAGCAATCGTGTGCTTGTTATCCAAGTCCATGTATAAACGCCTTGTACTCCCAAGCTTTCTCCATGTTGTACACTCTTTGAATCAGCAAAAACTCCTTTGAATAAATCTTCCCACATTTTTAATGTTGTTGACATAAAGTGGCTCTTGGAACGGTTTATGCATAAAATGTTATTTATGGATAAATATTTCTTTTCCAAATTCCTCCACGTTTCTAGCTCATTCTCCAATCATATTGCAACCTGAAATATGGACATACACTATATACTATACAGATTATATTAGCACATTAGTACATAAATTAATAATCAAGAAATGTACAACTATATAAATTCCAGCACAGGAAATCATCTGAGATATAATCTAGGATCTGGGAAATCATTCAGGATATCACCTGCGTTTTATACTAACAAAAACCATTATTGAGGTGTGTTCACCCTCAAGAAGTTACTCAGCTGATGTACGAGGTACATTGTGGAGTTTGTGGTGGACACTCGGGGGCCAGAACTTTGGAAAATAAATTGATTACGTTGGGTTATTATTGGACTCAAATAAGAGAAGATGCTCACGACTTTGTTCAAGGGTGCGACCAGAGCCAAAGATTTGCCGACCTACCTAGACTGCCTACAACCGAGTAAACTCCAGTGGTTGCAACTTGGCCTTTCGATATGTGGGGAGTCGATTTGATTGGTCCCTTCCCGCTCGCCAGTGGAAATTGTAAGTATGTGATCATTGCCATTGATTACTTTACCAAGTGGTTCGAGGCCAAGCCGTTAGCCAGGATTACAGAGGAAAACACCATCAATTTTATTCATGATTTCATTTGGTGCCATTTTAGGATTCCACGAGCTATAGTGTCAAACAACGGGCTACAGTTCTCCAAAGCTTTCGAAGAAGTATTGAACAGAGTGGGCGTCAAACATTGGAAGTCATCAGTCGCCTATCCTCAAGGCAACGGCCAGACTGAAGCAGCGAACAAATTGGTCCTATCAACACTTAAGATGGGTTTGGTTGGTCGACGTAGCAATTGGTTGGACGAACTTCCCATTGCTCTCTAGGCAGTCTGCACAACCACTCGGGGGCCCACAGGTGATACCCCATTCGCTCTCACATATGGATCAGAAGCCATGGCATCGGCCAAGCTACAAGTCCCTACAGCCAGGGTAGTTTTCTTCGATCAGGAGCGGAACAATGTCAGCAGGTTGATCGACATATATTTTCTCGACGAGAAGCGGGCTAAAGCTCAACTACGGATGGTCAATTATAAGCAGAAAACTAAGAGTTACCATGATAAGAAAGTAAATAGAAGATCGTTCAGAGGGGGGAACTACGTGCTACGAAAGATCGAGGTAACAGGAAGGAAAGCTCAACAGAATAAGTTATCTCCCAACTGGGAAGGTCCCTACGTCGTTACTCGAGTAGTCAAAGAAGGCACTTATATTATTGGTCATCCAGATGGGGAAGAGTTGAAACATTCATGGCATGATAGCCACCTTATCAAATACTACTTTTAAGTCCAGTTTCAATTTTTAGCTTCAAGTTTCAGTTTAAGTTTTATTTCCAGTCTTCTATTTTCTGTGTAATCGTTCTACTACTTCAATAAAGTTGCAGTTCTATTCAACCAAGTTGTGTTACTACTATACTTCGTTCTAACAGGCTCGACTCTTAGTCAGCCTCGTTCCTTTAACAAGTCCGATTCTTAGTCGACTTCATTCTAACAGGCTCGACTCTTAGTCAGCCTCGTTCCTTTAACAGGTCCGACTCTTAGTCGACTTCGTTCTAACAGGCTCGACTCTTAGTCAGCCTCGTTCCTTTAACAAGTCTGACTCTTAGTCGACTTCGTTCTAACAGGCTCGACTCTTAGTCAGCCTCGTTCCTTTAACAAGGCCGACTCTTAGTCGACTTCGTTCTAACAGGCTCGACTCTTAGTCAGCCTCATTCCTTTAACAAGTCCGACTCTTAGTCGACTTCATTCCAACAAACTCGATCCTTAATCAGTCTCATTCATCTAACAAGGTCCAACTCAAGGACAAATCCATTCTCAAAAAACATGCAAGCATTAAGTCGACTTTGTTGCTAAAAACTAGTCCAACCAAAATCTTGTGTCGATCTCGTTTATCATATCAATCTAGCTCGACATCCAAACAAGGATCCAAGCCAAGTGATTCGAGTAAAAAATCAACTACGATTAAATAAAAGTCCCCCAAAAGCGGGCCAAGACTTGAGGAAACAGAGGTTATGAGTTAAATGCCTCCCAAACTGGGCCAAGGCTTGGATTACATAATCAAAAAAGAAAAATTGTTTTGAAGCTTGTTCATTACATAAAAAAATTAAACATCTGGCTCGTTGGTAGCTGGATCCTACAGGTCCTTGTCGACCCCATCATCCTCATCCTCTTCCATGTCTTCGGCATCCTAAATTTCTTGAAAAAGCACATTGAAATTCCTTTCTGCTAGGGGAGGAGAGACCCACAGCTCACAACAATCTTTTTGATCTTGTTGGGCTATGAATGCTAAGTCATTATCTGTATAGGGGACTACGGAGTGGCCACCACGAGCTTCAATGTCGTACTGTCCTTCAGACGCCCATCGGGCTAGCTGTTCTAAAGAAACATCCGCTGTCGGATCAACTATAGCTCGATGGGCCATGTGACGATGACATGTATCGAATAAATCCTTCGCTTTATCAATAATAATATTGTAGCAGTCGTTACTATTCTTGAAAGCTTCAACGGCAGCCTCCTCCCAGGTTTTTCGAGTTGATAGCTGGTCCTCAGTCATTTTCGGAATATGCTCATTGCCTTCCTTGAGCTTCTTGGCTAGCTCCCTATTATATTTCTCCAGAATGGACTTGTCGGCTTCAACAGCTTCGACCTCCCCCTTTAGCAAGTTATTCTTTTTCTCAGCCTCTTTAAGAGCTGCCAGGGCCTTGTCTCTAACAGCCTCTGCGGCATCTCTCGCAAGCTTGATAGCATCGTACGCTGCATCTAGGTCGCCATACTTCTCTTTCGGCTCATCTATCTCACTGACCTTTCGGGCATAGGCAGCTGTAGCAATCTTCTCCTGCTCAATGGCCGCCCTCCAGCCACTTTTGGCTTGCTCAACAAGGGTTAGAGACTGCATCCGCAAAAATAAAGTGGTCAAACTCAACAAGTAGCTACATTCAAAAGTGAGTAACAAGTATGGCGACTAAAGTAACTGAGAAAAATAAATAGAAGGCTAGTGATACCTGGCAATGAGATAGGTCGGACCTATCGGCGAATTCCTCAGGAGAAAGCCCCTACTTATCAAAATGTGTAACAAGTTCGGATCCACAACCCGTCGCACGATAGCCTCTCCATATCATAGCTCAGGATAATGACGGCTCATACTGTCAATCATGGTGAGGGCGAGCACATCACTAAGCTTCTCCACCTCAGCACGCACAAAATCTGCACTGATCGTTGGGGGAGCATGTAGGGGAGGGTCATCTGAAGTTCCAGTTCCATCAATGTTTGGTCCAAGCCTCGACCTCTTCCTTGTCATTTTGAGGGGAGGGGCTTCATCATGTTGCTCGTCCTCTCCAAAATCCAGGTCAACAAAGTATTTTGGTTGGAACCAGCTGGTTCAAATGTCGGGTTGGACTCAGAAGTTTTCTCCGAGGAAACCTCAACTTTTGCCTCCTCTGTACGATCAACATCAGTCTCATCAATCAGTTTGAATGGCCCCGACCCATCTACAGGAATTGTCCCTGCACCGACCTTGGGTAGCAACTTTTGGCGATCAACGGCTTCCTTTTCTCTACTAGCCCGAGCATTGGCCTTCCCATGGGCCTTCTTGCTCTTTCGCTGGTCAGATATGCCTGCAATGCGATTCATGTTCTCCTGTTGCTCAGCAGTAAGTACTACATAGACAAAGAAAGAAACAGTTAGCAAAATATGTTCGAGCTAAGATAATGACGAGTAAACAAAAACGGCGAGTAAAAAGCGAAGGGAGATAACAATTTACCACCAAAGTGCTCTCCATGGTTTCTACAGTAATCGAGTGTTTATTGGCCAAAGTGACATTGATCCTCAAATCTACCTAAGGCATGGGTCACCCAATCTAAATATGTAAGGCCCCTTACTACCAAGGCCAGGGAAACCGCCTCATTATCTCCCCCCTGTATCATGCCAGCCTGTATAAAGCTATCTTTATCCGTTTGAAGGGCGACCCAGTTTACGGTGCCCTTCTGAGCTACCAGCTTCAGTCTACGGATTAACTCTTTGCTCCATGAAGGGACCAATAGTATTCCTCCTTCATCATCTCAGAATTATCATCGGGCAATGGGAACTCCCATCCTTTTCTACTTTCCACCAGTATTACATGGGAGTTCCATCCTACTACTTTGCCTGGCAAGTTAATGTAAAGCTTTGGGGCATTCCTTCTAGCTGGGGTACTAAACCCACGGGTTCTCTTATCATATGCGACCATAAAAAATTCCCTAAAAACATGCACACACGGCTCGTACCCCAGGAATCTACACACTATCGCGAAGCAAACAAGTACCCTGCAAGTGTTGGTCCCAACTGCATCGGAACAGCTGCCATGTACTCTAGGAACTCGCAAATAAATGGGTCTAAGGGGAGTCGAAGCCCGGCCTCGAATTGACCGTAGAAGAAAGCTACCCTCGTCGGGTCCCTGGTCTTTTCAGACCAGATGAGAGCATCAAACTGTTTGGCTGTCTGGTGGGTTAAACTGAACTCCTCTTTGTCAATCCCAAAATAACTATACAATATTTTGAGCCTATATTCTGAAGCCATCCTCCCAGTCTTGGGCTTGGGGGCCACATAACACCTCTCATTGCGGCCATGAATGACCAACTTGCAAAAGGCATCAACAATATTTTTGGAGGTAAGGCTCGTCGAAGGAGAGGCTTCCATCTGTTCTTGAGTTGACATATCTGAAGAGCAAGAGGAAACATGGGAATCAATCCTATACATAGACTCAAGGGACCTACTTATGGGCGACCTAGATTCCCCTGGAAATCCTTTTCTATCCCTAAGGAAAGAGGGTTTATTGGGTCCCCTAATGTAAAACATAACTAGATGGTCGAGCAATTCGTGGAAAAGGTGAAAGGAGACTACTCTTTGGTCATCTACTTCAAGGTCACCTAGGGTTTCTCCTGCAGGCAAACCTAGCTCGCTAAAGCGTAAACCCCACCTGGTCAAGATGTAAATACATTCCTCAACATCCATCTCCTTCCATACCCCCCTAAGTGCTTGTATACTCTACGATTGACAGAGCAATAGCCATACCAAGCCCCAGGTTCACAACTAAAGGTTCTAGCCATGGCGAAATAAAAGGAAGCTCAGAAATTGAACCTAAAATTGATGAAATAGAAGGATACATGGTTTTAATCGAAGAGGAGGGGTTTTGACAGTAAGAAGAATGCTCGGCTACGATTGATGAATCCGTTCGCTCTGGTGCTGCTTCTTGCTTAGTATATTCGAGATTTGGGGGTTTGTAAAAATCCAAAAAGGAAAAGGATTTTCCTTATATACTCCTTGCTAATTCTTTCCTGAATGGGAAAGTAGTGGGGTTTCAAACGGTTTAAACTTTCAATTAATGCTCAAAACGGTTCCCAATGCGGTTTTCCAATCGTCAAACTAGGCAATGATTACGGAATTCCGGCGCTCCTACAGATCTGACCGTCAACATTTAAACGACCAGGATTGAGCCACGTCGCCATTGGTCGACCAATCATTGGTTCGAGCATCTACCTGTGACCTACTCAAATCTTCATCAAAAATTCTTATAACTTCCTGGTCGACAAAGTCAACTCAGAAAGTTGGGGGGCACTGAACAGAATAAAAGTGACAGGCTAGGCCCAGCGAGCGAGCCCAGTTATTCAAGTATTATTGCCACCCCATTATTAGTGGGTCGGCCTATACATTATACGGCCAAGGCCCATCGTCAATGGTCAGTCGACCTAGATCATTGTCTGACCTAAATGGCGACCTAGCTTTGTCCGACATACAATCCATTTCCTATTCGGGCATTACCCAGCTAAGCTTATCCAGTCAGGTTGACCTGGGTCCATGCAGGCGACCTCGACCTACAGGACGTACGTCGACCTACAGAGTCAAAGCGTATTTACAATTCCTTTCTTAACAGGGTTCCTATGAATCAGGAGTTATTTATGGACACGATCTCTTGTACAAATCTGATCCACGATTCTAGGTATTTCATACAATCCTACCACAATTATACCTCTTATCAAGGCCTATAAATACTTCATATCTTCAACAATTTATAGGTAATTGCTATTTGTTATTCTGAATACATTGTTATTTATAACTTATCAGCTCTCGTATCACCATACTTACTCTCACGCCCAAGGGTCTTTGCTGGAGACCATTTGATGAGTGAGTTTTACACTCATCCATTGACTACTTTTTGAACTTATTATTTGCTTAATCCTTGAGTTTTGTGTGTTTAATGGATGTTTTTAGTGTTTTTAGTTTCAGTGGTTCAAGTTTGGAAATTGGGAACAATTGGTGAATAAATCAAGTGGAAAAAATGCGACGATGTAAGTATGGGACGAATCAATTATAAGTGGGACAAAAACAAGACATTTGGCCCAGCCAAATGAAGAAGTGGAAGAAGGAATGCAGGAAGGATGGGCTAGGGCCACAGCAACAAGGAGGAATCAGTTGGGCCAAGTATGTAGTTGTTGGGCCAAGCCGGTGCAAGGGAAGAAAGAAAATGGGCCTAACAGTCTGCCAGTGTGGGCGGTCGCTCAGGTTCTTATGGGCGGCCGCTCAGGAGAAAAAGTATTGAAGCCTTGAACCTTCTGTCGGTGTGGGCGACCGTGCAGTGCAGTGTGGGCGGCCGCGCACGAGTATGTGAAGAAGACCAAATGTTTCTGGAGAACTGGGCGACCGCCCAATGGTGTTGTGGGCGACCGCCCACGAGGCGTTTTACGGACGAATTCCAGGCGGATTGGAGCGGATGTGGAGTAAATGGGGCCTATTAATGGTGACTGTTGGTGGTTCTGTGCAGAAATTAATTCCAGTTGGGGGTTTTTTTTTAGGAAGAGACAATTACTATTTATTTATAATCATTGTTTTTTTTAGAGAACTTATCTTCTTTCACAAAAACTTCTTCTTCTCCAAAGTTCTTGGTGTTCTTGTCTTTTTCATGGATAGCTAATTTCTTAGTTCTTGGAATTGGAGGTAACATTTTATGTTTTAAGTTTTACTTTTCATTTTTATCTTTGTGGTACTTGGGATTATCAAGTTATTTTCAATGGAATTTTAGAACTCTTGTCTTGATCAAATAATTGTTCTTGAATTATTTAGAATTTCAATTGAAATTCTAAATAATTCAAGAACAATTATTTGATCAAGACAAGAGTTCTAAAATTCCATTGAAAATAACTTGATAATCCCAAGTACCACAAAGATAAAAATGAAAAGTAAAACTTAAAACATAAAATGTTACCTCCAATTCCAAGAACTAAGAAATTAGCTATCCATGAAAAAGACAAGAACACCAAGAACTTTGGAGAAGAAGAAGTTTTTGTGAAAGAAGATAAGTTCTCTAAAAAAAACAATGATTATAAATAAATAGTAATTGTCTCTTCCTAAAAAAAACCCAGCTGGAATTAATCTCTGCACAGAACCACCAACAGTCACCATTAATAGGCCCCATTTACTCCACATCCGCTCCAATCCGCCTGGAATTCGTCCGTAAAACGCCTCGTGGGCGGTCGCCCACAACACCATTGGGCGGTCGCCCAGTTCTCCAGAAACATTTGGTCTTCTTCACATACTCGTGCGCGGCCGCCCACACTGCACTGCACGGTCGCCCACACCGACAGAAGGTTCAAGGCCTCAATACTTTTTCCTGAGCGGCCGCCCATAAGAACCTGAGCGACCGCCCACACTTGCAGACTGTTAGGCCCATTTTCTTTCTTCCCTTGCACCGGCTTGGCCCAACAACTACATACTTGGCCCAACTGATTCCTCCTTGTTGCTGTGGCCCTAGCCCATCCTTCCTGCATTCCTTCTTCCACTTCTTCATTTGGCTGGGCCAAATGTCTTGTTTTTGTCCCACTTATAATTGATTCGTCCCATACTTACATCGTCGCATTTTTTCCACTTGATTTATTCACCAATTGTTCCCAATTTCCAAACTTGAACCACTGAAACTAAAAACACTAAAAACATCCATTAAACACACAAAACTCAAGGATTAAGCAAATAATAAGTTCAAAAAGTAGTCAATGGATGAGTGTAAAACTCACTCATCAAATACCCCCAAACTTAGACATTTGCTAGTCCTCGAGCAAACACTAAAACAAACTAAACACAAAACAACTAAACGAACAAAAATTAAAAGCAAACTACTCTAACAAATAATCAACTATGTCCTTCCATTCTTGCATGCTCCACAATTGCCTAAATCACAAAATACCATCAACCGCAGGATAAGATTTTCCACAATGCAAGTATCAATATATTTTCCATTAATTGTAAAATATTACTTAACCATTATAATTACACCATAAATCTCTTTATGCACGAACATCTTTCTCTTTTCTCACAACCACGATTCATTTTTTCAAAGCTAAGTACACCAATCATCTTTTATTTTATTGACTCTATTTACCAAGCAACAACACTTTTTAGACACAAAGCATGAATATTCCCATGAAATAATTACACCCCCCCCCAACTTGATCATTTAAGCACACTTTAAAATCTACTACCGTTCAAGTAGGGAACACTGTAGCAGCGAACTCCATGCCCCTAATACTAAGTAGAGATTTATTTAAAGGCTTTGAGAGTTAGCCACTTCGGTATCGAGCTTGATACGGACCATCACGGCGGTAAAGCTCTTCCTCCATAACGCTACTGCATACCCAGAAATCTGGTTAAGCTAGAATAATCCCTAACCAATTAATCTACGCGTCTGGAGGTTTCACCGAGTATACATTGCCTTGCCATTGCTCTCATTTTTATTTTTTCTTCTTTTTTTTTTTTTTTCTTCTTTTTTTTTCTTTTTCTCAAGATCACAAGGGGGGGGGGGTTCCAATCACAACCAAGGAATGCTCATCACAAGACTTGCCTAGTGTTGCTACATTGATAAGCAAATTCATTAACTTAAAAGATGAGGGTGTACTCTAAACTTTATAAAAAATGAATCAAAATTATCAACAAAGAGCATATTTCCACAAGTGCACGAAACTACAACTAAGAGATTTATGACTCAATTATAACTCTTAAGTAATATACCACAATTAACCAAAAAATATACCAACTTGCATATACATATTCACACCCAAATTATCCTTCCTAGCGGTCACAATCATTCACATGCAATTAGGGGAACACCAAGAATGTTAATGATTATATACAAAAAAGGACATAGCTAATTATTATTTTTTTCTCATTTTTCAAATTTTTGTCTTTTTTTTTTCTTCTACCAAAACAGTAAATTCTAACTAACATGTGAATTAAGCATATACAAACAACCAAGTACCCCACACCCCCAAACTTAAAACATGCATTGTCCCTAATGCATAAAATCAAATAAAGGATAGGGGT
The DNA here is from genome assembly GCA_022495995.1 of Adenophora triphylla var. japonica. NCBI lineage: Eukaryota > Viridiplantae > Streptophyta > Magnoliopsida > Asterales > Campanulaceae > Adenophora > Adenophora triphylla. Next base: position 200,588 of record JAFEMH010003551.1, on the reverse strand, counting down.
ACCTTCAACCAACAAATTACCTCCAAAATTGGTCCCACGGACCCACCGAGCCACTTCCGCTCGAACCAGTGCTATGGTGCTGCTGTTGTTGTTGTTGTTGTTGCTCTTGCTGCTGCTGCGCATCCCAAGAATCCCATCCTCTCAACTGCTCCGGAGTACGATATTGCGGCGGCTGGTATGGAATGTGCTGAGGCGGTGGAGGAGGAGGAAGCCTGTGCCTCATCTCCTGAAACATCTCTGACTGTGCATCCTCCATACGCTGCCTCCACATACTAGCAGCATAAAACTCCTCAGTAGCCATAGACTGCAGCTGTCTCTGGCTCTCCTCCATACCCAACAACCGCTGATCCATCACCTCATAATGTCCCCGGAGCTGCCTGATCTCCTCAGATAACGCATCCACATGGCCTCCCACATAATAGGCCGCCTCCGTTGGAGTGAACTGCTGTTCCTCCATCTCATCATCCTCCTCATTCCCTCTCACTCCTCTCGAAGAACCTTCACCCGGCTGCAACTGAGCATGCCCCTTAATAGTAAGGGACCTCTTACTAACCGCCGTCCCGCTTGACACAATATCCCTAGCAATCCTCAACCGAGCAAAACTCACTCCCTTATTCTCTATCAAACCAGATATCAATAATGGGAAACTAAAATTGCATTGCCCAATAGTTTTAATGGTGTTCACAATCTCCTTGGATATCGCCAATCCAGTATTGAACCTTTGACCGGACAACACCACGGTCATCAACAGTGCCCTTCTCCAATGCACATCGTTATAATGTGAAGTAGGCATAATACGCTCGCAAATGAATCGATGCAAAGCGCGCATCCTCAAGTCCATGTCCCTAGCCTTCTTCACATTACCGTTTCTCAATAGTGTCACATCAATATTTACGAAATAAGGCTCCAACATGTGAAGGTTCCCTGCCACATTCAGCTCCATGATCTTTGCACTATTGTAATAATCACACGCACTGTTTTCATGCCCAGGCGCTTCCATCCCATAGTATCTATTGATATCCTCACCATTATAATACACATTTGTTCCCCTCACCCAACCACACTTCCTTGCTTGCCCTGCCTCAAACGCATTTGCGTAAAATTCCCGAACCAACACTTTTGAACCTCTATTGGTTGGGCGGCTTGCTAAGTTACCCCAACCATATCTAGCAAAAATGTCATCCAACCCAAGTTCATTGGGGTTAAACTCATTTTCTACAGAAAATCCCTTGTTTGCATATTTATCAAAAAACGACTTCGCTTTACCCCCAACAAACTTTGTTGCATCAAACTCAACAACCGGCTCCGGGGCGGGGGCATTTCTTTGTCTAGACATTTTTTATCAATTATACCCACAAATTCCGCAGAGAAAGTATTAAAGACGATTGAATTGAAAATCTTACTTCGCTGGAAAAGTCACCGGAGTTCGCCGGAATTTGACCGGAATCTCGCCGGAGTTTAAGAAGATGAACTGAGAAGAACAACCCCTTCCTTGCACAATGATTTTCACAAGAACCCTTTTCTTTTGAACTCCAAAATCAAGCCTTTAGCAACTTTCTCCACCCTTTGCAACTTTTCAAAATTACTCCACGATTCTTGGCAACAATGGTGGAAATAGGGTTCAAATCTTTGGATTAAGAGGTTGGGTATGGTATGGGAAGACAAATTATGGAAGAAAATTGGAAGATTTGGGTGTTTGGGGAGAAGATTCTTAGAGAGATGAAGAGAGAGAGACGGATTTTCCTAGAGAGAGAAAGAAGGAGTATTTAAAATTTGAAATGAAAGAGGGTAGTGAAACGGCGGAGGTCTTTTAGGGCAAAACTGTAACGCCTGATTCGCCTTGTGGGCGGTCGCTCACCCCATCCTGGGCGGTCGCCCACCTGTCCAGAAACATCAACCATTTAACAACTTCAATGTGGGCGGTCGCTTATTGACCTGTGGGCGAACGCCCACCAGCACAGCAAGTTCTTCTCTTTTTGTTCAACCAGCATGGGCGGTCGCACACACAACCCTGGGCGGCCGCTCACCCTTCCAGAAACTCCACATGTTTTCTCAAACCAACCATGGGCGGTCGCCCAAATGACCCTAAGCGGTCGCCCACATGTCCAGGAGCTTCACAATCTTTATAAACCAAGCATGGGCGGTCGCCCTTAACACCATGGGCGGTCGCCCAACTGCACAGTGAGATTTTTTTCTGGCCAGCTATCTGCACAACACCAAGCAAACAAACACCAAGCATAATATCTATTGATACATTACAATTCGACCCATATTTTGACCGCACTTTCGCTGCCTACGTCCCCATTGATGTGGGCGGACTACCCACAACAATAGGCTCAGGTCACCGTAGTTCGACACGTTCCCGAAATACAAAAAAAACAAAGCTTTTTTTTTTTTATATATATATATAAAAAGCAAACAATAAAATGAAAATAAAATGAAAACTAAAACTCTCCACCCCCAAACTTAATGATTACTTTGTCCTCAAAGTGATGAAAACAAAGAAAAAATTAAATTTAAGGGTACTACAATTCACTACTTACCTTGGGTTGCCTCCCAAGCAGCGCTTTTGTTTAACGTCGTTAGCTCGACGGACTGACTTCCTCAACGCTTACGGATCCTTCAACTCGATCCACTCAACATCCTTCGATCCCGAAACTCCATCCAAATAAGGCTTCACTCTTTGTCCATTGACCTTGAACCTATTGTTAGTAACCGGATTCACCAATTCCACGGCTCCATGAGAATATACATTCACTACTTCAAACGGACCACTCCAACGAGAACGTAACTTTCCCGGGAAAAGCTTCAATCTTGAATTAAACAATAACACCTTGCTTCCCGGAACAAGTTCCTTGTGCAAAATATTTTTGTCATGGTACCTTTTTGTTCTCTCCTTGTACAACCGGGAGTTCTCATATGCCTCCAACCTATGTTCTTCAAGCTCATTCAAATGAAGTAACCTTTGCTCACCGGCTAGTTGCAAATCCATATTCAACTCCTTGATTGCCCAAAATGCTTTATGCTCTATCTCCACCGGCAAATGACAAGCTTTCCCAAAGACTAGCCGGTAAGGACTCATTCCAATTGGCGTTTTGTAGGCGGTACGGTACGCCCACAATGCATCATTTAACCTCAAAGCCCAATCCTTCCTGTTTGGCTTCACCGTCTTTTCAAGAATAGCCTTTATTTGCTTGTTACTCACTTCCACTTGCCCGGAAGTTTGGGGATGATACGCGGTTGCAACCTTGTGATTCACCCCATACTTCTTCATGAGTGCTCCAAAAATTTTGTTGCAAAAGTGAGAACCACCATCACTTATAATCGCCCTTGGAACGCCAAACCTACTAAAAATCACATCTTTGACAAACTTGACAACAATATTAGCATCGTTAGTCCGGGTAGGAATTGCTTCCACCCACTTTGACACATAATCCACCGATACTAAAATGTATTCAAAACCACATGAAACAACAAAAGGACCCATAAAATCTATGCCCCATACGTCAAACAAATCCACAACCAAGTTATTCGTGAGAGGCATTTCATCCCGCTTACCAATGTTACCGGTTCTTTGGCACCTGTCACAACTTTTACTAAAAAATGTATGCATCTTTAAAAAGACTTGGCCAAAAGAAACCCGATTGTAACACTTTTTGAGCAGTTTTCTTACCACTAAAATGACCTCCACAATGCAATTCATGACAAAAAGAAAGAACATTTTGTTGCTCATTTTCATGAATGCATCTACGAATAACCATATCGGGACCATGTTTAAACAAATATGGGTCATCCCAATAATATTGCTTAACCATTGACAAAAATCTTTTCCTTTCTTGACTTGAAAAATCTGGATTTAGAACCCCCGTAGCCAAAAAATTTACAATGTCGGCATACCAAGGTTCACAATCCTTAACAACAAACAACTGCTCATCGGGAAAATTTTCATTCAAGGGAATTTCACTCACGCACCCCTTTTCAAGTCTAGACAAGTGATCCGCCACAACATTTTCACAACCCTTTTTGTCTTTGATGGAAATATCAAATTCTTGTAAAAGCAACATCCATCTTAACAATCGGGGTTTGGCATCTTGTTTGGAAAGCAAATAACGCAATGCAGCATGGTCCGAATAAATAATCACTTTAGATCCTAGCAAGTAAGAACGGAATTTTTCCAAAGCAAATACCACCGCCAAGAATTCCTTCTCGGTTGTAGTATAATTCAATTGAGCATCATTTAACATTCTACTTGCATATTGGATCACATGTGACTTTTTATCAATTTTCTGACCCAAAACTGCACCCACCACAAAATCGGATGCATCACACATTATCTCAAAAGGTTGAGTCCAATCCGGACCCACAAGAATAGGGGCTGAAGTCAATTTCTCCTTCAACAAATTAAAAGAATTGAGACATTCTTGGTCAAACACAAATTCCGTCTCTTTAGCAAGCAAGTTTGTTAACGACTTACAAATTTTAGAAAAATCTTTTATAAAACGCCGATAAAAACCCGCATGACCAAGAAAGCTTCGAATTCCTTTAACATTTGTTGGCGGAGGCAATTTAGATATTATCTCAATTTTTGCCTTGTCAACTTCAATCCCTTTTCTTGAGACCAAATGACCCAACACAATTCCATGCTTAACCATAAAATGACTCTTTTCCCAACTTAAAGTTAAATTGGTATCACAACATCTTTTAAGAACCAAAGTCAAATTATCTAAGCATGCATCAAACGAATTACCATACAACGAAAAATCATCCATAAATACCTCAACAAACCTACCAATCATCTCGGAAAAGATTGACATCATGCACCTTTGGAATGTAGCAGGAGCATTGCATAAACCGAAGGGCATCCTCCGATATGCAAATGTTCCAAAAGGGCATGTAAATGTGGTCTTTTCCTGATCTTCCGGAGCAATGGGAATCTGATTATAGCCTGAAAAACCATCTAAGAAACAATAATATTCTTGACCAGGCAGCCTCTCTAGAATTTGGTCAATAAATGGCAAAGGAAAGTGATCCTTTCTAGTCGCCGCATTAAGTTTTCAGTAATCGATAACCATGCGTTGACCAGTGACCATTCTAGTAGGCAAAAGCTCATTATCCTCATTCTTAACAACAGTAATTCCGGACTTTTTAGCAACAACATGAACAGGACTTACCCACTTACTATCGGAAATAGGATAGATAATACCCGCATCCAACAGTTTCAAGACTTCTTTTCTTACCGCTTCAAGCATGTGAGGATTCATCCTCCTTTGATTCTGCCGGACTGGCTTGGCATCATCCTCCATATGGATTTTGTGCATGCACATGGTTGGGCTAATTCCTTTTATGTCAGTAATGCTCCAACCAAGTGCGGACTTATGTCGCTTCAACACATCCAACAACCTTCTTTCCTGCAATTCTGTTAAGTCCGAAGCAATAATAACAGGCAAAGAATCATTTGCACCAAGAAAAGCATACTTTAAGCTAGATGGAAGTTGTTTAAGATCTAACTCGGGAGGAGAGACAATAGATGGCAAATGCTTAGGATTAAAATTACCTAAAGATTCCAAAGGAACCTTTTCAGTAATTTCCTCCATAACATCCATCTCAGCAAGAATGGCCCTCGCCTCATTTTGATCAAAAACACCTTCCATAACTAACTCATCCACAAACTCAGAAACAAGAGAGCCTTCAACATCAGGCTCAAGTAACACAGAATTTTCAGCAACATCACAAAATAAACACTCATTAACCTCATATGGCCTTTTCATGGAATCAAAGATAGAGAAATTAACAATTTCATCCATGACAGTTAAAGACAAACTTCCATCTTTCACATTAATTACCGCATCTGCGGTAGCCATAAAAGGTCTCCCCAATAAAATAGGGACATCATTCACATCCTTAGCATCTCTCTCCATATCAAGAACCACAAAATCAACCGGGATAATTAGTTTATCAACTTGAACTAAAACATCTTCTACTATTCCCTTTGGATATTTGACCGAATGGTCCGCAAGTTGCAAGGTCATAGTAGTAGGTTTTAGTTCACCCAACCCAAGCTCCACAAACAAAGAATAAGGCAACAAGTTAATGCTAGCTCCTAAATCTAACATTGCCCTCACTTTCTTAGAGTCCCCCAAAGAAATCATCACATTAAAACTGCCGGGGTCTTTAAGCTTAGGAGGCAAATTCTTTTCAAAAACAGCACTAACTTGGTCCGAAACCACAATTTTTTCGTTCGGGGCATACTTTCTTTTATTTGTGCTCAATTCCTTGAAAAATTTAGCATAGGAAGGAATATTTTTAATTACATTGAGCAAAGGCAAATTTACATTCACCTTAGAAAGCATGTCATACAATTCTTTAAATTGTGTTTCGACCTTATTCTTGACCAATCTACCGGGAAAAGGGACAGGAGGCACATAAGGCTTAAGAAGTGGAGTTGGAAGTTTCTCCTCGGGAGTCACTTCAACTCGTTCCTCAACCACCACTTCATTCTCATGCATATTGTTATCATCTATAGGAGAAGGAGAAGAGTGTACCTCCTGAAGAGTCTTACCACTCCTCAGGGTGACGGCCTTTGCTTGTTCCGGTTGACTCGGTAGTGTACCCGGATTGTGCTTTTGGAGTGCCTCGGCAATTTGACCCATCTGATTTTCGAGCTTTTTCAGGGAAGCTTCTTGGTTTCCCATTCGTTGGTCCATGATCACCTGATTCTGTTGAGCGGCTTGAATGAATTTCTGCAACGTTTCCTCCACACTTGGCCTTGCAGGCCCTTGTTGCTGCGACTGTTGCATTTGTGGTTGGTATTGTTGCTGAAATTGACCCTGCCCTTGATTTCCTCCCCAAGAGAAATTGGGATGATTCCGCCAACCCGGATTGTAAGAGTTGGAAAACGGATCATTCCTCACTCTTGGTTGAAAAGCGTTCATTGCATTTGCTTGCTCAAGAAATTCCGGGAATTGGTCTCTCAATGGGCATCCCATAATATCATGGGAGTTCACATTACAAATTACACAACTCGTGCCCGAACTTCCCTCTCCTTGATTTCGCCCTTGGTTTTGACCTTGACTTTGAGCCGTCATCATTCCCATGAAATTCTTCATTTGCGTAGTCAATGCCGAAACTTGTTGCGCTAGAACATCATTAGACTCAACTTCATAAACACCTTTTCTTCCTCCTCTCACACTTTTCTACTGCGAATTCATGCCATGTCTCTCATATAAGGCTCTTGTTTCATCAGCAGTTTTCTCACCCATAGCACCCCCAGCTGCATTATCCACTTGGGCTTGACCTTGTTGAGTCAACCCATCATAGAAGGCCTGATTTAAGAGGGCTAAAGGAAACCCATGATGAGGACATTGGACTAGCAACATCTTGAATCGATCCCAAGCTTCATGAAAAGCTTCACCCGGCTCTTGATTGAAAGACATTATCTTGGACCTCAAGTCGGATGTCTTTTGATGAGAGTAAAACTTTGCCATGAACTTGTTGTAGACTTCCGTCCAAGTGTTAAGAGAGGCCGGAGCAAGTGCCATAAACCATGTCTTGGCAGCATCTTTCAATGTATATGCAAAACACCTCATTCTCAACTGCTCTTCGGTTAGTTGCCCCAATGGAAAACCTTGAACTGTGCTATAAAACTCTCTCATGAAGGTAATTGGGTCTTCCGATGCCATCCCATGAAATGAAGGGAGCATGTTGAAATGGAGGTTCTTCAACTCATAACTCCTTGCTGCTTGTGGGAGTACAATGCATGATGGCGATGGTTCAATTACCGGACGTGCAAAATCACCCATCATTTGTGGTTCCGCCATTTTAACTTCTTCTTCAGAATCGGAATTCTCGGACTGTTGAGAGTAGACCGAATCACTTTCTGTATCACTTGGTTCCGGGTGCTTCCTCTTGTTGATGCGATGAATGTTGTGGTCAATTGGTAACAAATCGGGTTGTAGTGACCTACGACCAAACATTCAAATCTGCAACACCAAGTTAAAACAAGACAAAAAAAATATATACACAAAATACTATTCACAATAGCAAATAATTAAAACACTTTAAATTTCACGTCCCCGGCAACGGCGCCACCATTCCGGCTAGTCGTGGGTTCTGTTTTCAAGTCAAAAGCTAGGTGATCAATCTTACAGCTGGACGGAGATTGATAACGGCACGATTCCTGCAACATTAACTCGTATTTTGATTTCTTGCTACCCATGACCAACCCGAAGACTATAGCCATCGGTCGGCGTCTTGGGTCCTCATGATCTGCGTGCGTCCTGCGTCGGGTATGTTATTTTCATCGTCATAACCTTCGTTACTTCGTTCAATTCAAATGTTTACTTTTGGAGCTTTTCCCTTTCCCAGTTAGGGCTAAATTCTAGGCCCACTTCCTCTAGGGACCATCATGTGAGATTTAAACTCAATTTAGGAAATAACATTTTGAAAATCCCAAAGACACCCCTTCTTGGCACAATGACGTTAATGCCCTTCTTGCACGTGCCGGTAACGTTACAGCCTTTTCTGAACTACAAGTCCAAAATTCAAAATTATACTTTAGTCACTGAAAATTTAGAAATTATATATTGGTCACTAGATATTCATATATTTTGGATCAGTCATTAGATTCAGAATAGTTTCAATTTGATCACTTCAGACTTAAAAAATATAGAATAAAATTGACTTATAAGACAAATTTTTCAGATCATCACAATAGTCTTTAGCCTTTCTAAAAACACTTCCATTTTTTTATAGTTTTCACATTATAAGACTACTTTGTCTCTTATAATTGACTTATAAAATAAAATTTTCAACCAAAAAAATCTAAAATTTCAATAATAACAACAAATTGCTCTCATAATTTACATATTTACAACTCTTATAAGTTAATTATAAGACTAGTTTGTCTCTTATAATTGACTTATAAGACAATTTTTTCATCCAAAAAAATTAAAAATTTCAATAATAACAACGAATTGCTCTAATAATTTACACATTTACAAATTTTATAAGTTAATTATAAGACCACTTTGTCTCTTATAATTGTCTTATAAGACAAATTTTTCAATCAAAAAAATAAAAATATTTCAATAATAACAACGAATTACACTCATAATTTACACATTTACAACTCTTATAAGTTAATTATAAGACTAATTTGTCTCTTATAATTGGCTTATAAGACAATTTTTTCAACCAAAAAAATTAAAAATTTCAATAATAACAAAGAATTACTCTCATAATTTACACATTTAATACTCTTATAAGTTAATTATAAGACTACTTTGTCTCTTATAATTGACTTATAATACAAATTTTTAGACAAAAAAAATACAGCGAATTACTCTCATAATTTACATATTTACAACTCTTATAAGTTAATTATAAGACTACTTTACCTCTTATAATTGACTTATAAGACAAATTTTTAATCAAAAAAATCAAAATTTTCAATAATAACAATGAATTACTCTTATAATTTACACATTTACAATTCTTATAAGTTAATTATAAGACTACTTTGTCTCTTATAATTGACTTATAAGACAAAATTTTCAACTAAAAAATAAAAAATTTCATTAATAACAACGAATTTGTCTCATAATTTACACATTTACAATCTTACAAGTTAATTATAAGACTACTTTGTCTCTTATAATTGACATATAAAACCAAATTTTCAATCAAAATTAATCAAAAATTTCAATAATAACAACGAATTACTCTCATAATTTACACATTTACAACTCTTATAAGTTAATTATAAGACTATTTTGTCTTTTATAATTGACTTATAAGACAAACTTTTCAACAAAAAATAATCAAAAATTTCAATAATAACAACGAATTACTCTCATAATTTACACATTTACAACTCTTATAAGTTAATTATAAGACTACTTTGTCTCTTGTAATTGACTTATAAGACAAATTTTTCAAACAAAAAAATAAAAAATTTCAATAATAACAACAAATTTGTCTGATAATTTACACATTTACAATTCTTATAAGTTAATTATAAGACTGAAGACAAAATTTTCAACCAAAAGAATTAAAAATTTCAATAATAACAACGAATTACTCTCATAATTTACACATTTACGACTCTTATAAGTTAATATTTCACTCATGCACACAAATAATGCATCACTCCATTAACTGCGACATTAATGTTTTAATGAAAATAATAATTGATGATTTCATTATACACCCTGTTCATTTTATTGTGTTTTCTTTTCATTCATGCTTCCTCTATAAGAATGGTGAATTTTTTTTTATAAAATTTAATCAAGCTATCTCTATTAATAGAAATTCAAGAATTAAGTTGCGGCGGAAAGATGTTAAAGCACTAATTCGCTTAATCTTAGGTTTGGGGAGATTTTAGCAAGCAAAACAAAGCCAGAGAATAAGCAGTACTTCTCTATTTTGTTGTTGGTCTTTATTTTGATAGCAAATAATATTGTGCATCATGGGGACATTCTGGCGGTCCCTAATTTTAATATTTTTGTCCCTATTTAGCTACCAACCTTGGCCATTCCCATTTGCCCCAAGTTGTCAGTCCCTACTTCAATTTATTCTAGTAGTGAGTTACCTATCCAATAATGGAATATGTTTAGGAAACGCAAAATGGTAAATAATAAATATGAATTTCTAACCCTTTTTTTGCTGCACCGATATGAAAACAGAAATCAGTAAAATCACATCGGAGTAGATGTATAAATGAAGTACCTTATGGCTTGTGACAAAGAATTCCTTGAGCATGTCAAAGCTTTTTGCAGACCAATCCATATCATAAACTGCACTAGAATCACAGAGGAGGAAAAAAACATGTTCAAGTATTTATATTCAAGGCAAAACAAATGATGCTTGGAAGACAATTTCAAGCTATACAACAACAACTAGCATCAATCTTGGGACCATTATTTGTTTATATCAACCATATGCTGCAAATAGCACTGCATACCAATGAAGCATTATACATTTCGACCAAGTTGGATACCGAAATTGTTTACAAACCAATATATACAAACAACAAGCTTGCACAAGCCGCATAGTGTATTATTTTACAATCACATTCATAGAAAGGATGGAGATAATAATCCTCATCAGCAAGCAAACAAACACCATATATACTAGAGCCCCCATGGCCCATGCAATCTTTAAGTTTTTATATTTCAATTTTTTTCATACATCGCCAATGGAAAACAGTAAAAACAATACGCACCAAAGCCCACCAAACTGGATTCACGAAGAACAACAAGTAGGGCACCAAATCAAGCAACCTCTTCATCTGCTCATCATCCTCATCAAAAAGTTTCCTGCTTCCACTACAATTCATGCACGGAACAAACCTTGCATCCCCACAGGTTTCACAAATGTAGCCAGGTTTCTGAAAAGTGAGTCCTTTCAGAGTCTTGGCCAATTCACCAATCTCGTGAAGCTGCTTGATCACATCAACACCCCCAACGTACTCCCCTCGAATAAACACTTGTGGAAAACTCACATACTTCTTCTCCACTAACACACTCAGTAACTCTTTCTTGTAAGTAGAATCCATGGAAATATCTCGCTCATCAACAAACACCCTAAACCCTCTAAGAATCATCCTAACCGAATAATAAATCTGGGCAATTGTATTATGACTACTGCTATAGCTAAGAAAGAAGAAATAACAATCAAATTCCACACCAGATCTGAGATCGATACCGTGGAGTCGTTATCGGAGAAGTCGAGAGCCGCTAGAGATGATTAAAGGGCTCGCTGGAGAAGTTGATGTCGGAGTAGATCAAGGGATTGAGACTTGTAAGCGTGTGAGAGTGCGCGTGCCGGAGACGGAAGAGAAGTTCTGGAGAAAAGATGAAGGGAAGAAAGGAGAAACGCCGTCGCCGGAGGTCGCCGGCCGGAGATGGTTGGGAGAGATAGAACTTTTATTGTGTGTGAGAGAGAGAGAGAGAGAGAGAGAGAGAGTAAAGAGTTTAAAATAGGAAGAAGAGAGGAAATGATGTGAGGGGAGAGGGAGCCTAGGGGGTAGAGGTGTTTGGGGAATTTGAATTTGGGGATAACTCCTTATTTGAGATTTATAAAAAAGTTTTAGGGAGAAAAAATCTGGGCAGAAGGGCCCTAGGGGAATTTTTCCTAAATTCTATTCTTACTTTCACCTTTTTTGTCGCTTTAAGTTATTTGAGACATTAACTGCGCAACAGCACCATCGACCAAATAAGAATGACATTAACAATTTCCAACTTCATAGATATCATCCACATATTACAGATACTTGACACTAGAATTTCACCTTATTAAGCCCTTCAAACTCCAAAGAGTATCTCAAACTTCGACTTCTTGACCGATTTAGATTTATGAAACTTCATGGGCTTGAGCATCTATCTTCTGCCTAGGAGTCGGGGTTGAGAATGAAATAAAATGATAACCTTTTTTGGGTTTACCAATACCCGTAATTCACCCCTGCTCCAATCAACATCATTGTCATCTCCATCTTCATTCCAAACTTGTTGCGGAACAAGAACACGATATGGATATTTTTATTTTAGGCGAAGCTCTATCCAACTGCATCAGCTCATTCATGAACCACAGATCACTCTTCTCTGAATGATTATAGTGTACATCAATTAGCTCAAGTACAGGTGAATGCGCAAGAACTAGCTTTACCATATCCCAGAACGACCCCCGTATCTCATCTGTCTCATCATATCTTGTTATCTCAATCTTCACCACACGAAGTTGATTAAAGCAGGAGCTTAACTGGGCTAGGCCTTCAGCAAACTCGTTAAAGTCTTTGTTTATGGGTCCTGAACCCTGTAAATTTTATTTATAAGACAACACATGAACATTCAAGTTAGTACAAAACATTTGAAAAACAAAACAAATAGAAAGAAAAGAAAAATATTGGATACTCACTTTGATATGAAGTTCCTTTAAGTTTGAGGAGTAAATGAGAAAGGAAAAGGCTAGTGAAATCTCTTCTAGGTGATCAAAATGGAGTCCATCTAGTTCAATAACCTCGACTTTGTCACTTGGGATCTTAATTCCACGCCATTTGCATCTTGCAGCCAAATACATGAAACAAACAGATAATAAGTTAAAGAAGAATCAGATTGACAGATTCAATCAAATTAAAAGATATAGGGGAAAAATTATACTCTCCATTAATTACCTTAAGATGATATCCAGATAAGGCCAATCTTCGAATGGAAGAAATCCATCCGGGAAGCTGGGCCTTATAGCTTGACAATTGTTGGGTCGTGTCTGCTTCTGTTGTCATCTTAAAAAAAGCATCAGTAAGATGCAGGCTATTTAGGAGATTGGCACCTGTGAATTCGCCTTCCACATGAAAGTACTTGAGGTTTGGCACATAAATATAAAGACACTCGAGGTAAATATCTGATAGAACTAACTTCTCAAGATTTGGACAGTTGTTGATAATATCTTGAATTGCACTTTCAGGAATAAAGAACTTTTTGAGCTCGAGGCTAACAAGACTTTCGAAGGCTGTAAATTTTTTGGGTACTGCTAATGAACAGCTGGCCAGACTCAAGTATTCAAACCATCAAAGGAGAAGAAACAGGGAGGTGGAGTATAACTGCTTGAAAAATCTAAAATAAGCTCCTTGACTCAAATTCTATTGAGAAGTGATAACCAAATATCCATATCAGCACCAGAGAATTGGGATTGAGTTGTGAAAACGAACATCTGAATCGTGCCACGATGCGATAAGAGTATAGAGTTGATTATCCTTGCGAGCTTGTCTGAATCTGTGGTTATGATGGAGTCATTATCAAATACAAGCTTAGTGAAATTAGTCCATTTGACCCTCCATTTTGGTGATAAGATGGTCGTGGAAATGGAGGTTGAAAGTTTCGTGTAGCTAGGAAACTTTAATCACCCAACAGACAACGGATGTGAGTACAGATGTGTCTCACAACTGTCCACACATCCACAGATAATGCAGCGGAATAAAACAAATTAAAAGCAATAACTCAAGAATTATTTACGCTTACTGATCTATAAGATCAGCAAACTAGGCTTACGCCCAAAAACTTTTCACTATAAAAACTTTTGTTGCTTACAAAAACAAATAAGTGAAAAACTAAAATATGAAAATACTAAACGAGTTCTAATCACCTTCTACGACAAGAACAACTCCCCTTTCCTAAGTAGGACCTATTCTAGTCAGAAGTAAAACAAGAGAACTCTATGAAAAGCTAGATGTGAGTTACGGATGTAAGGCACAACCTTCACTCACAACCTAAATACACAATGTCGAAAACTATGAAGAATAAGTAATTTTCTCTCATAAATTCCTTTCTCTTCTCTTGCGCTGAATGCCTTGTATTTATACTGCACCATGGAGAAGATCTTCACGTGATCGACATCTTCCTTTGTGAGATCTCTTTTCCTATATGAAAACATAAATCACACTCACAAAGAAATAGAATATTAGTGGGTTAGTCCTAATATAAAACTATGTACAGAAATAAAAGATATTTACTTTATTTACAATTCCTTGTCAAAGTAGGACAATAATAGATCTTCCATGAAAGTTCCAAAATCTTCTTACCATAATAGAAGTATATCGAAATAAGGAAACAAGAAGGTTTCCTAAAAGCTCACGCTTTCAATCTCCCCCTATTTTGGACTTTCTGGTCAAAACCAAAGATTTATGATAAACACATTTATGACCACAAAAAAACAGATATAAACATAACTCTCCCTGAATGGATGTGTGTCCAGATGTGTATACACATCCACACATAAAAACTGCATAAACCAAGTTAGAGCAGAAAACTAGCAGTTCATTAAAAAGCAAAACAAAAAAAACCATTCAGCAACATCCTAATTATAGCTATTACAACCCATTGTTTAAAAACTAAAAACAGAAAAAAAAAATTGTCTTAAAACCATTAAAAACAACTATCAAAAAGTCTTCTCCCCCTTACTTCAAAGTTCCCAACTCCTCCAGCCAGCAGCAGACACAGCAGCATCCCAAACTCTATTTCCAGCAACAGCAGTAGGTTCAGAACTTGATTCTCCCCCTTTTTGAGCAGAAAGTTTAGCATGCCATCTGAGGAGTCTATCCTTAAGGGCTTTAAGATTATTGGCATGAGCAGTGGAGGTATGAACTTGAGCTTCAGCAATTGCAATCTCAGCATCCAAATCCTTCATTTGAGCCTCAAAAGGATCTTCAGATGTGGGTTCAGCTGTGCCCACATCTGGCATAGCAATTTCAGGGACAGCACCCAAAGGGAGATCAACATATCTTTGCTTAGGGTCTAGAAGGGTTTTGGTCTCCTTAAACAAGTCAAACTTTTCAACCTTTTCTTCATTTTTCTCAGCCTTAACACCATTTGCAACCAGAATTTGAGAGATTAGAGAGGGATAGGGTAAAGACCACTTCTTAGAGGGTGACTCTCCGTATGCACAGATTTTCCTAAAAATGAAATCTCCAAAATTGATATTCCTATTAATGCCCAACCTATAAAGAAGATCAGCTTGCACCCTAGTCACTGAGGTCTTGTTATTTGAGGGGCAAAGGTTGGCAGCAAGAATAGTATGGAGAAAACAATACAGAGAGGATAAAGAACCACTTCCCAAATCTTTTGGCTTTACAGGCCAAGTGGTTATTTTGCCATGGGTGATGGCAGACACAACTTCTTCATCAGAAACACCAACTAATTGATCCACAGAATTATCCAAGCCAAGAAAATCATTGATTACAGCAGGAGAAAAGGGGACAAACATTCCTCTAACATAGGCAGAGAGGGGAGAGTAGCATCTATCTAGACCTTTAGTTAAGTTGGCATAAAATTCATACTCAATCTTAGGATAGAAAGGGAGAGGGTGATCCACAGTTAAAAACATGCCTCTCTCTTCAAAAAATTTATCCATTCCTAATTTGAAAAAAGTTTCCCTATCTCTTTTCATCTCCACAATAAAAGCCTTATTAGAAATCAGACCAAACCTTTCAGAGGCATCCTTGGTTAAAAATTTCTTAGAAAAGGGTTTAGGGGCAGGAGTAATGGAAAGAGTTGAAGAAATACCCTTATCAGCCTTCTTTCTGGTGGAGTCAGCTTCCTCTTTTTAGTTGAAGAGGGTTCAACAGGGGATGGAACAGGGGCAAAAATCGATGGTTGTAAAGCCGGAGAGATTGGAGCATTAGGGTTTTCAGAAGTTGGTGGAACAGACAAGGGTTCCAGTGTAAGAGATTTTGAGGGAGATCGTTCCATTGAAGAGCTAGACGAAGATGATGGGGGAGGAATTTCGGCAAGAAACTTAGCTATTACAGGGTTGGCAGTAACGGGAGCTTCAGCAATGGCGATTGAAAGAGGCTCAATATCTAGGACGTCTTCCTCACGAATGTTTGAGTGATCAGCCATTTAAACAATAAATTGGGGTTAGGTTGAACAGTGCACCAGAATTAATGGCAATGTGTGTGAGATTGTGTTAAAAAAGAAGGAAGAACAAAAGGTTTTAGCGAGGGTTTATGGGGGATGAGATGGATGTGAGGGCTCATAAATACTCACAGCTCCCCCTTTCCAACTGAAACTTGGAATCCTTCTCCAAAAAGGTCTCACTCAACCCAAATTCCTTAGGAGTCCTCCAACGGCTAGAAACCTTTGAGATTACCACACACAACCACTTTCTAAGAAATAGGGGATCAAAATAAAAACATGATTTTGATAGATTTTTATGGAAACAAAAATAATTCAGCCATATCTTTATTAAAAAAAAAAGAATCCCAATCGAATTTTCCAACCTTTTCAAACAAGGATTGATACACACTTTTTTCTTTCATGAGAGATATGGAAGATCAAAAACCTATAAAATCAAAGAATAAATTAAGAATGAAAATAAATTAACTAGCATATTTACAAAGCTCCTATATGACCTAAAGAATGTAGTATGCCTAGCATGATGGAAACACACAGGTGATGGAAAAATCTCAGCTTATGGATGTGGCATAGGATGTGAGTCACATTTGGGAACACATTTAGATCACAAAAAGTCAATGAGCAATAATCCAATCTGCACAGCCTCTAGGATGCATCCACCATTTTTTTTGTTGTGGATTTTTGCTTTGTGAGTAGCTTTCACTTTACTTGATCTCAAAGATAGCCCTTTTTCCCAATGATCTTGTCAAGTTTGATTTCAAGTTTTCTTATGAAAATCACTTGATCACAATGGTCTGGCTTCATACTAAGGGTGAAGCAGCTGTTTCTCACATATTTGTTTTCTTTTTATAGCACCCACTATGAGATACCTAGGAAGGTTATATCAAGTCATCAAAAGATGACATGAACAGGAAGTGCTCACAATTAAGTGATCAAAAATAATGTCAAAGATGAAGACTCACAAGTGACCACACTGAGAAATTTCGTGCTAATGTATGATATTTTTTTTTGATTTTTGATTTTTATAATTTTTTTTCAATTAATCTAATATACAGATGTGTTAGAGGATGTGAGACACATTTATGCTCACAACCTTAGATATCACACAAACCAAGAGACTTCCTCAAGGAGGAAAATCTCTCCAAATCTAATGCCTTTGTAAATATATCAGCCAATTGATTTTCAGTCACAACAAATTTCAGACACACAGTTTTTTGTTCTACAAGATCTCTAATGAAATGATGTCTAATATCAATGTGCTTTGTTCTAGAATGTTGGACATGATTTTTAGATATGTCCAAGGCACTTTTGTTATCACAAAAAGCAGTCAAAATTTTGCTATTTAATCCATAGTCTTTCAACATTTGATTCATCCAAAGCAATTGTGTGCAACAACTCCCAAGGGCAACATACTCAGCCTCTGCACTGGATAAAGACACACAATTCTACTTCCTACTATACCAAGACACAAGGTTATTTCCTAGGTAGAAACATCCACCAGTGGTACTCTTTCTATCATCACTATTTCTAGCCCAATCAGAATCTGTGTACCCAACCAAATTGGTGTTTGTTTCTTTAGAGTAATGCAGTCCTAGGTTCACAACCCCACTTACATATCTAATGATTCTTTTCAAGGCTTTCAGATGGGACACCTTAGGGTTGGCTTGGTATCTTGCACAGAGACACACACTGTACATACTATCAGGTCTACTTGCAGTGAGGTAAAGCAGACTTCCTATCATGTTTCTGTATAGTGTTTGATCAACACTCTCACCATCAGAATCATGACTTAGCTTTTGGGAAGATCCCATTGGTGTTCTTTGATGTGAAGAGTGTTCAAGCTCAAACTTTTTCACAAGATTCTTGGCATACTTAGACTGTGAGATGAACATGCCATCTTTGAATTGTTTAATCTGTAGACCTAAGAAAAAGTTCAACTCACCTACCATACTCATCTCAAATGTGGAAGTCATGCTATCCACAAACTCAGTCAGCATAGGGTCAGAATTTGACCCAAACACAATATCATCCACATAGATTTGTGCCACAAGAATCTCCTTTTTATTTCTCCTCACAAACAATGTTTTGTCAACCTCACCTCTCTTGAATCCTAGGTGAAGCAAATGGTCAGTCAACCTACCATACCAAGCTCTAGGGGCTTGCTTTAGCCCATACAAAGCTTTCTTCAACTTATACACATGGTTTGGATACTTGGAGTCCACAAAGCCTTGTTCAACATAGGCCTCCTCATTTAATATCCCATTTAGAAAAGCACTCTTAACATCCATTTGATGAAGAGTAATCTTGAGATAACAAGTAATGGCTAACAGAAGCCTAACGGACTCAATCCTAGCAACAGGAGCAAATGTCTCCTCAAAATCAATTCCCTCAATTTGAGTGTAACCTTGAGCAACTAACCTAGCTTTATTTCTAATGATCACACCTTGCTCATCAGTTTTGTTCTTGAAAATCCATTTGGTTCCTATGACATTACCATGGGAGGGTCTAGGGACAAGAGTCCACACCTCATTCTTCTCAAATTGAATTAATTCATCTTGCATGGCAAGAATCCAGTCAGCATCTTTCAATGCTTCAGCAATATTCTTAGGTTCAATCCTTAAAACAAAACAACAAAAGCTTACCTGGGAGTATGCTGAGGAGCAACTCCACAAACCAGACATCTTTCTATAATCCACTTTGTCCTTTTGTCTAGTTCTCACTTGAGCATGCACATCTCCCACAACTTGTGAAGTGGGGTGGTTTTTCTAGATTTTTGAAGGAATATCCTTTGATCTATCCACACACCCATCCAAATTACCATCTGGAGCATCATCCTGATCAGAATCAGAGGAACTGTCCTCAGTTACAGGATTTTGAGTAGATGTGGGAGCAGATGTGGGTTCAGATGTGGAAGCAAATGTGTCCACATCCTTGGTTACATCCTTATCAGGTTCAGCTGGTTTTTCAGCACTGGCAGCATCTGTTGGTTCTCGAGCACCTGTTTCTGTATCTTTCCTGTCCAGTAAGCAACCTGAAACATCATCCTCAGCAGTCTTGAGGTTAAGATCAAGTGAGTCATCAAAAATAACATTAGCAGATTCCATAATGGTCTTAGTTTTGAGATTAAAAACTCTGTAAGCTCTACTATTAGTCGAATAGCCCATGAAAATTGCTTTGTCACTCTTTGAATCAAACTTCGACAGATATTCTCTATCATTGAGAATGTAACAAACACATCCAAACACATGAAAATATTTCACAGTTGGCTTCTTTCCAAGGAGGATTTGGTATGGAGTGACAGTGCTACCAATCCTTAGAAACACCCTATTGCCAATGTGACAAGCAGTGTTCAAAGCTTCTGCCCAGAATTTCTTGGACAAGTTTTTAGAACTTAGCATGACCCTAGCCATTTCTTGCAGAGTTCTATTCTTTCTTTCAGCAATTCCATTTTGATGTGGAGTGATTGGTGCAGAAAACTCATGAGTGATTCCCTTAGAATTGCAAAAATTAGTGAACATTTGATTCTCATATTCAGTGCCATGGTCAGACCTAATTCTCACAGTCTTAAGACCATAAAGGTTTCTTACCCCTTTGTACCAATTCTTGAATTCTCCAATTGTTTCAGATTTTCTCTTAAGAATATTACCCAAGTATATCTAGAATAATCATCAACACACACAAAGGCATACTTTTTCCCACCAAAGCTTTCTACTTCAATAGGTCCCATTAAGTCAGTATGAATCATCTCCAAATACCTAGAAGTGGAGCATTGTTGGACCTTTTTATGTGATGCTTTTGTTTGCTTTCCCTTTTGACATGAACCACAGACATCAGGGTTCTTGAAGTTCAGTTTAGGGAGGCCTTAAATAGCTTCAAACCTTTGAAGTTCTTCCAGAGTTCTACAGCTAGCATGCCCTAATTTTTGGTGCCACAGATTGACATCATTAGCTTTTGAGCTTAGGCAAGAAAGATTGTCACCAAATTGGTAACAATTATCAGCAGATCTAGGACCAGTAAACACACAGGTATTATCCTTATCAAACACTTCACACAAGTGCTTATCAAACTTCACATAAATATCATCATCACATAGTTGACTGATGCTTATCAGGTTGGCTTTCAAGCCTTCCACATGGTACACATTGTGTAATTTTGGGAGACCCTTGACATCTAGGGTTCCTTTCCTAACAATCATTCCTTGAGCACCTCCACCAAAATTTACTTTCCCTCCACTAATCACTTCATAGTCAAGAAGGACTGCTTGGTTTCCAGTCATGTGCCTAGAGCACCCACTATCAAAATACCAAGAGCCAGAGACAGTACTCTTGAGGGAGGAGTAAACAACATTGCAGGTGGCACTTGGTTTGGCCACCCACTACTTTACAACTTTCTTTTTGGGTTGCAGAGGTCTCAGATTACCAGGATGTGTGTTTGGATGTGCATACATCTTCTCACACATCTGAGGCTGATTGAAGTGACCAGATTTTTTATCAGCCTTGAGTTTGTAACAGACGGGCCCAATATGACCAGGAGCTAGGCAGTAGTGGCAGATGTAGTGCCTCTTCCTAGGTCTTTTCTCACTTAAAAGGACTTTTTCTTTAAAAACTTGTTTTTTCACACTTTTTGAGGTAGAAGCCTCACATCCCTTCTTTACAAAATTATTTTCAAAGCCCAAACCAGTTTTGTTAAGCTGACCAACAGTAATAGCTTCATCAAGTTTCATTTTACTATTATTCCACTTGGTAATAGTGTTTTTCAGCTTTTTCACATTCATTTTTGAATTTTTCAAGCTCAACTTCTCTTTTGGTTATAAGGACTTCAAGTTTAGCAATGGTATCTTTTTGAACATCATTTTCCTTTGAAAGTATAGATTTTTCATCTTCACAAGTAGCCAATTTATCAGAAAGAGATTTATTTACCTTAACAAGTACCTCAATCTTGTCCAATCTTTTCATCCAATCTGTATGCAACTCCTTGTATGTTGCAAAAAGTTCTTCATAGGGGATGTCCCTCTCTTCATCTTCAGAATCTCCTTTTATTGTGAAACAGTTCAGTATTAGGTCAGATGTGACACCAGATGTGTACACATCTGAGACCACATCCAAAGAGTTTTCAGGAACTTCATCTTCTATATCTGCACAGAAAGCATTAATCACAGAATGGCAATTGATAATAGACATGTTAGCCACTTCATCTTCATCCTCACTGTCACTAAGGGTAGCAGTTAAGCTCATTCCCTTCTTTTTGAGTGTATTAGCACACTCATTGGCATAATGACCAAAGCCACGACATGCCCTACATTGAACAGACTCAGAGGATTTTTTATTTTCAGAGCTTGGTTTCTTGAATCCAGTATCAGTGCTAGGTTTTGGTTTTTCAGGAGTACTGGGAGCAGGTCTGTTAGGAAATTTACTCATCCTTTTACTTTTCAGCATTGAACTAAATTTCTTTGAAATAAGAGCTACATCCTCTTCTTCAAGATTTGACTTATCAATCTCAGAGGATAATTCCACAAGCTCTTTTGGAAGTGCAGCAACACTTTTGAGAGCAAGACTGTGAGTTTTGTTCTTTTTCTGAGCTTCAAGGTTTAGCTCAAACACAGTCAAAATCCTTACGATTGTATCCAGACCTACGGTATTGGTGTCATTTGTTTCCTCAATCACAGCCACTTTTATGTTGAACCTCTCAGGTAAGGTCCTCAAAATCTTACTCACAAGTCTTGCATTGGAGATTGATTCTCCTAGACTTGTGCACTCATTTGAAATCTCATGAATCTTAGCAGCATATGAAACAATGTCCTCAGTTTCTTCCATTCGAAGTAACTCAAACCTATCCATTAAAATTCTAAGTCTCATAGCTTTAACACTTGGTGCACCCTCACATTGTGTTTGCAGGATATCCCAAGCAGCTTTGGCTACATTCTCATTAGTGATAAGCTTGTACATATTCCCAGAAACATGGCTAGAAATAGCACCCATAACTTTAGAATTATAATTAGCCAAATGTATTTCATCAAGAGTCCATAGATTTTCAGGTTTCCTTTCGAAAATTGACTCACCACTACCAGATGCAGGCTTTTTCTCCACAGTAGGAGGTTACCATGCAACAAGAATACACATCCAAGCCCTTTCATCAATACTTTTGATATAATTATGCATCTTAGACTTCCAAAGAGAGTAATTGGTGCCATCCAAGACAGGAGGCCTGTTTTGGTGATTTTGGCATTCCATAATGACTACACTTTTCTGGATCAACACTCAGTAATATATCGAGAGTTAGCTCTGATACCAATTGAAAGTTTCGTGTAGCTAGGAAACTTTAATCACCCAACAGACAACGGATGTGAGTACAGATGTGTCTCACAACTGTCCACACATGCACAGATAATGCAGCGGAATAAAACAAATTAAAAGCAATAACTCAAGAATTATTCACGCTTACTGATCTATAAGATCAGCAAACTAGGCTTACGCCCAAAAACTTTTCACTATAAAAACTTTTTTTGGTTACAAAAACAAATAAGTGAAAAACTAAAATATGAAAATACTAAACGAGTTCTAATCACCTTCTACGACAAGAACAACTCCCCTTTCTCAAGTAGGACCTATTCTAGTCAGAAGTAAATCAAGAGAACTCTATGAAAAGCTAGATGTGAGTTACGGATGTAAGGCACAACCATCACTCACAACCTAAATACACAATGTCGAAAACTATGAAGAATAAGTAATTTTCTCTCGTAAATTCCATTCTCTTCTCTTGTGCTGAATGCCTTTTATTTATACTGCACCATGGAGAAGATCTTCACGTGATCGACATCTTCCTTTGTGAGATTTCTTTTCCTATATGAAAACATAAATCACACTCACAAAGAAATAAAATATTAGTGGGTTAGTCCTAATATAAAACTATGTACATAAATAAAAGATATTTACTTTATTTACAATTCCTTGTCAAAGTAGGACAATAATAAATCTTCCATGAAAGTTCCAAAATCTTCTTACCATAATAGAAGTATATCGAAATAAGGAAACAAGAAGGTTTCCTAAAAGCTCACGCTTTCAGAGGTTTTGAGAGGGAGGCGGCACAAGATGTTTTCTAGTATGTCCCAAGGAAGATCACTGATTCTATCCTCTGAAACAACATCTTCCATAGTGAGATGAATGAATCTGAAATACTTGCCTTGATCAAGTGCAGAATACTCCCTCCGTCCACTTACATACTTTACACTTTCTATTTTGGGCGTCCAATTACATACTTCACACTTTGTTTTCTACATTATTTTAATACTCACAACACCATTATAATTTACTATTCCCTCCACTCATTCTCTCTCCTATTTTACTTTTACACTCACAACATTTATATCATTATTTTTTCCTTAATCCACGCGTGAACAGTAACTGTGAACTATGTAAGTGGACGGAGGGAGTATATAATATGAGGCTTTATATACATACACTGCCAATCAGTAGTAAGAAACTGTAGGAGGAAATGATAGGTGATTAACCATTTTATAAACTACTCCCTCCGTCCCACAAAAATATGCACTTTTTAGCTTGGTGCGCGAATTAAGGTAAAAGGTGAAAAGGTGATGTGTTGTGAGTGTAGATGGTTGGGTTGGGTAGGAGAGAGAAAGTGGATGAAGTGGGTAATGGTTGTGAGTAGAGAAAAGTGGGTCTCATTTCCATTTTGAGAATGTGCAGATTATTGTGAAATGTCCAAAAGAATTTTTTTGCAGATTATCGTGGAAAGGAGGGAGTACATTTATTCGATAGTACCAATGCCATTGAAGGCCGACTTTTTTTTCATTTTGTATTGTCTGTGGTCATTGTCGCTGTCTAATCAACGTGTTGTGGAAGTCAGGTTTATATTGTGAGTTTGGACTCTAGTATGCTTTCACACATTTCATTGACATGGCGGACTCAAGGAATGTAAAATGGGTGGCTGTGACCTGTGAACCATTTACTAGAAGCTGGTTGTAGACTTGTAGTACATCATTAAGGTCTCTTGCTCATTACTCGGGAGATCCAGGTTACTACTAGAAATTCATTATTTAGCCACTATCTTTATCTTTAGTCATTGAATAGAGTCGATTGCTAATTTAAAAATGAGTTTGCAATCGAAATTTTATGGTTGCTAATTTAGCTACTGAATTGCAATCAAACATTTTTGATGTATGCTAGCAACTGCTACGCAACTAATCTTACTTAGTGGCTAATTCTGCATCTGACTTGTAACAAAACTTTATTTGTGGTAAGTCGGTCTCTAAATTTGTTGCTAAACGATTACTAAAAATAACATGCGCACGATTGTAAAATTTTTAAAAATATTACAGTAACTAAATAGTAGTTAAGTTCAAATATATACAAGTCAACAGATGGGTGGCTAAATTCGTTGCTAACGAATATGTTTTAGCCGCCACTAAATTGCCAATAAATAGTTTTGTTCTATATTAGAAACTAATTTGCGACTCATCGTTTTTATGTTGATAATTTAGCTACTGAACATTTTTGGTGGCTAAGTTGGTGGTCAATCTGCAACTAATCATGTTTCGTGGCTCATTTTAGCAACTAATATGAAACTAAATTTTATTGTTGTATGTCAGTCACTATATATCAGTTGCAAAATGGTTGAAAAAAATTAAAATATATTTAAAATTTAACATTAGTAGCAACTACATTTAGAGTATGTTTTAGGGGAAACCTGTTTCTCCATAAATTATAAAAAACCCACTTTTCAATCTTAAAAATATCGAGTTTAGACCTTAAAACATTGAGTTTAGGCCGTAAAATACCTAGAAAATAAAATAGTGAGTTTAGGCTTTAAAACAGTGAGTTTAAGCTAGAAAATAAAATAGCGAGTTTAGGCCTTAAAACAGTGAGTTTAGGCTTTAAAACACCAAGTCGATATATTTAAAAACATGACTTTTTATAACTTATGGAGAAACATGTTTCCCCCAAAATTTTCAGCTACATTTAACTTTAAAACCAAAATATATTTAAAAATTAACTTTAGTAGCAACTACATTTAACTTTAAAACCAATAGTTGCTAACGTGTCTTCTAACAATATAAATCTCTATCTCTATATATATATAAAAGGAAGATAGTTGCAAATTTCTTCACATACTACAAGGGCAAGTTTGTAACAGTTTCAGCCAGCTCATTATTAAGGGTATTTTCGAAAATGTATAAAAGCAAGAACTTGCTTTTCCTGCTCATTTCAGGGACAAATTTGTAAATTAAAATCCTATTTTTTCTCCTGGACTGAACTTTGACAAATGTTGGTTTGGTTAGGACAAATGTTGAAACATAGTCGAGTGTATATACACGTGGCTTTTTCTACTTTCTCCTCATTTTAATCTTCTTCCCTCATTTCTACCACATACCCACACATACAGGGAGAGGGAGGGAGAAAAGAACAAAAAAAATAAACCCACATAAAAACATACAATACACACACTAAAACATGCACACAATCAATAATCTTTCCTGATCAAAGCAAAAATGGACCCCTTGGTCGGCCATTTTAGAAGCTCAAGCGATTGAAAACGAAGCGGGGGTGGCAAGCGAAAAAGACGGAACTATATGTACCCTTCTATTTTCATTTCTTTTTCTCACTTTCTCTCCAAAAATTCTTAAATCCACCATCAATATCATCACACGTGCTTCAAATCATATATGCATAAATGGCATATGTGGTAATATTAAAATCATATGGAGGGTGTGGGGGTTGATGGTGCTTAGAAATTGGGGAAAGGAAGATGGTGAGGTATTAATTATTTGGTGCAGTTGCGGGGGGGTAAGCGATGGCACGGATGACAGCTAGGCGGAGGTAAAGGATGTTTGGATTGAAGGCTTCGGATAGGGGGAAGAAGGCGTGGTGGTAGGAGAGACATCAGCGGAAGGGAAGGCGGAGGGGAGGCGACGTTGCCGGAGCATGACATAGGTGAGGCGTTGCCGGAGGTGGAAGTCTCTCTCCCTAAAAATTGTAGAAAGCAAAAAAATAAATATTGACCAGTTTTAATATTGATCAATCCCTCGACTTTGTAATTGTAGTGTTTAGTTTCTAAATAAATTAGTAAAAGCCCGTGTCCGAGGACACTTTTTTTTTTTTAATTAATTTTTTTTTTTAAAGGGCAAAATGGGAAGGATTAATTCCTTCCTAACCCTCTAGCCCAGATCTTATCCCATAAAAACCTAATCCAGATTCAAAATTTCAAACTCATTAAGATGCTCAAATCAAAATACCGTGTAAACCCAAAACTCATTTGACCTGGTCAAATATAATTTCTAAATACCAATTTTATCCCTCCCTCTCTCTAAACGCAAAGGGAGGCCACACACTTTCTCTCTTTTCTCTCTCTAGACTCTCTCTCTCTCTCTAGACGGAATCCATAGATTCCTCTCCATTCACCATCTAATCCCTTCATCACGCCCTCTCTCTGCCTCACCAACCCTCGACGTCTCCATCTCCGGCCAAGGCCCCATTCCACCGCTAACACACAGAGTTCAAATTTTGAGATCGCTGCACGACAATCGAGGACGGCTGCCTTTTTGATTCCGATTAATCGGTGAAAATGTTCATGAAGAAGCTAGTGGAGAAGGCTTCGCTAAAGAAGGTAAGTACAATAATTTCACTTTGCTTTTCCAATTTCGATTTCATTTCTCTGTTATTATCAATGGATCAATGGATCAGATTATGTGTTCTTCGTTGATTTGAAGTTTGAAGTTTGGTTTGTTGATTGAAATTTGAAAGGCTAATTGATTTGAGATAGTTAATGCTTTGTTAGTCCTTGCTCTGATTGATCGATTTTGAATTTTGAAATTTAAATTTGTTAATCCATTCAATCTGAGATCTGAATCCGACTCCGGAAGCACCATTTGCTATAGGACCATTCAAAGGTCTTATAGCTTTTTATATGATGTTGTTAAGTCATATACCAGTTGTTATAGGACCATTCAAAGGTCTTAGTGCATTGGTATAAGATTGTGTGAGGTCCTATATCACTTGATAGAGGACCATTCAAAGGTCTTATAGCTTTGTATATGATGTTGTTAAGTCCTATACCAGTTGCTATAGGACCATTCAAAGGACCATTCAAAGGTCTTAATGTGTTGGCATAAGATTGTGTGAGGTCCTATACTACTTGCTATAGGACCATCCAATGGTCTTATAGCTTTGTATATGATGTTGTCAGGTCATATACCATTTGCTATAGGACCATTCAAAGGTCTTATAGCTGTGAAATCTCATTTTTTTTAAACTAATTTTCCTCCACAGTTTATACTAATGAAATATATTGCAAAAATAAATGTAAACAAAGCATTGGCCAAGCGGTTAAGACTTTGATTTATAGTGGAAGGTCTAGAGTTCGAAACTCACACTCTACATTTTGATTCAATTTTTCTAAAATAACATAGAAAAGGACGGCTGTTTAGGAACGGGAAGGAGGGGTATTCTAGGTATATTAATTACAGCGGGTTTATGAGGAATTTCTGATCTCGATTGGGTATTTATGGGTTTGTGATCTCACTTAGGGGTCTTCGGGTCCTTGGCTCAAATGGGAAAGGGACAACTTAGTAAGGGCAAAATGGAAAATTCGACAAATGGAACTGTTCATAGTACTGTAGATAGTGGAGGTGTAATTTATACTATAGATATGGAAAATTATATTAATATCTAAATTTCCACATACGTTACATATTCACTTATAAAATATAAATAAAGAGATGAAAATAGTTTACAATTTGGAAGGTGCCAAAAAACTGGGAAAAAATTTAAATTTAAATTGGTCAAATTTGGATGCAATTCTATTGGGTGTGGGAGAGATGCAAAGTTTAAGTTTAAGAGAAACAAATTTGAAATTCAAATTCTTTCTATCCTTTTTACCCTCTTCAATTATACACACACATACAAACACGACATCAAACACACACACACACACACCGACATAAACAAACGCACACATAAATCTTTTGTAATGAACACCAAAGCACACACACGTAATATATCTAATTTTCTATTTTCTCTTCTTGAAACGGGTTTATTGAGAAGGCGAAATTGATAGGAGAGTATCTTCAATTGAGTAATGGTGTGTGGATTCAAGATCATTTGAGCTCGGAGGTAAATTCTCTCATCTTATATGAAATTTATTTGAGTTTGATTATTTTTTTTTGGTTATTTTGTTTTGGCTTTTGTAGTGGTGATTTTCTTGGTGTAATGGGTGTGGCGGCTACGAGTGGTAGTGGTGGTGGTGGCGATGATGGTGGTTGTGACGTTGGCGGCGGGTTTAGACAGTAGTTGAAAGATCAGAGAGTAATCGAAACATTTTTTATAAACAAGCATGAAAAAGAGAGGGGATGATCAAGGAGAAAGATATAGATTTTTTAGTATAAGACAAAAATTTAGTTTACAATGGAAATATACTTCTCTTTATCTCTATCTCTATCTCTATCTCTATAATTAGTTAGAATAATTTGCAGATTTGGCGGATGTCGAGGAGCCAAGGTTGTCGAGAAATAAGTGGGCTGGAATAGAGCTGTTATGATGAAGAAAAGAAGTTTTCAATTTTTTTTATAAAACCAAAATCTGTTCAAATCCAACCCACATCCCATTTGATTCACAATTTTTAAGAAATGGAAAAGTAGAAGTTCTCATTTTTACTTTTGCCTTATTTTCACTCTTCTACTTTATTTACTTATATTTTTATGACAATAGAATTTATAATAATAAATAGTACAAAATTATTGTTTTATATTTTTTTATATTTATAATTTGAACACAATCATTGTTTTTTTTTATTAAAGGAAAACAAATTATTATTATCGCCGTGCATCGCACGGGAGTATAGCTAGTTAGAATAAACAAATGAAAGTATATAGAGAAAAAGAGGGATGGAATACCCTTTATTTATTTTTTATTTTCTTTAATTTTTTATTGATTAGGAAATAATATTTTAGATTTTTTTATTAGTGATTTTTTTTTACAAAAAGGTATATAAAAAAGATAGAAAAAAAACTAAAAAAATGAAAGTATATAGAAAAAAAGAGAGACGGACTATCCTATATTTATTTTTTATTTTCTTTTAATTTTTTATTGACTAGGAAATAATATTTTAAAATTTTTTATTAGTGATATTTTTTACAAAAAGGTATATAAAAAAGATAGTAAAAAACTAAACAAATGAAAGTATATAGAAGAAAAGAGGGACAGACTACCCTATATTTATTTTTTTATTTTATTTTAATTTTTTATTGACTAGAAAATAATATTTTAGAATTTTTTTATTAGTGATTTTTTTTACAGAAAGTTATATAAAAAAAAGATAGAAAAAAATAAACAAATGAAAGTATATAGAAGAAAAGAAGGACGGACTATCCTATATTTATTTTTTATTTTCTTTCAATTTTTTATTGACTAGGAAATAATATTTTAGACTTTTTTATTAGTGATATTCTTTTAAAAAAGGTATATAAATAACTAAACAAATGAAAGTATATATAAGAAAAGAGGGATAGACTACCCTATATTTATTTTTTATTTTATTATAATTTTTTATTGACTAGGAAATAATATTTTAGACTTTTTTTATTAGCGATTTTTTTTTCCAAAAAGGTATATAAAAAAAGATAAAAAAAAAAACTAAACAAATGAAAGTATATAGAAGAAAAGAGGGACGGACTACCCTATATTTATGAATTTTGTGAGCTTTGAATAAATCTCATGTGAAAAGTGGTCAGAATATTGGAGTAGCAATAATGGAAAGGTAAAATGTTTTAGTTGTGTACATTGATTGTTGTGAGAGACATTAAAAAATTAGGGCCAAACTTCATTTTTTGTTTTCAACTCATTTCTCCAAACTCCCAATCCTCAAAGCGTTCCACCCATGGCACCCAAAAATGAGATTGCCTCTGCCATCTCAAATGGCCTTGATCCCGTTTGGCATAACCAGTACAAATGTACTATATATGTTGACCTCCCTTTGTGGGTTCTTGTTTAAAATTGCTACCCTCAATTGGAAACCTACCTTCAACTGAAACACAATCACCACAGCCCACACTGACTTCATCTATAGGATTTTCAGGGGTGTGGAGTTTAATCTCAGAGAGATAGTGTTTGGGAGCATAATCCAATTTGCTGAGAAAGAGCTTCCTTTCGATCTTCCTTTCCCTTGTTTAATCTCTGGTTTATGCTTAAATAAGGGGTGGATATTATCCCTTTAGATAGGTTATGGCAGAAGGTTGAACCCTTTGGGATACAACTTATTCTGGAGTGTACCAAGCGTACAGTTGATCTTCAAGTGGAATTTTCAGATGATCCAACTGCTGAACTTCATGATGATGAAGAAGAAGTTGATATGGCTGATCTTGGAGATGATGTGATCATATCTCCAACTCCACAGATTGATCCAACAATGATTTATGATGAGGAGATCAAGTACCTTGAGAAAAGTATGCTTCAGGTAAGGGTGCAATTCAAAGAGATGTCAACCAGGAGGAACAGGCTGTTAGCAGCTAAGGCTAGCCTTTCTAATAAAAAAGAGGGAGCATCAGCAAGCACAAGCCATGTTTTTTAGGATATTAGTCAGAACTTTCGGTGGGAATTACTTGATGAAACAAGGGCAGAGATGGAAAAGACTCGTTGAAGACTTGTTATGAACCTTTTACTGCTTTTCAAAAACAATATTTGCTTTATGTTTATTTAGGAACAATGATGATTTATTTTGTGCTTTTGATTATCAGAACTTTCGGTGGGAATTAATTTATTTTGTTGTTTTAAGTATTTTTTTTTATATTATAAATAATATTAGTAAATATTCTTCTTCTTGATATTTACTTGTTTTATTAATAATGATTATTACTATTATTATTATTAAATATTTTTATGTAACTTTTTTTAAAAAAAAATCACTACTAACCAACATCTCAATTAATTTTCTTTATCCAGGAAAAAAATATATGAGATGTTGATTAGTAGTGAAATTTTTTACAAAAAGTTATATAAAAAAGTTAAGAATTTTTAAACAAATAAAATTATAGAATAGAAGAGGGACAGACAATAGCATATATACTTTTAAAATTTTTTTATATTTTTTTTTATAAAGAAAAATATTTGAGATTGATGCCGCAAGAATCGTGTTGTATCAATCTCCGTCCAGCAACAAGACTATTCTCCTAGCTTTTGACCTGAAAACAGAACCCACGACTAGTCGAAATCGTCTCCGGCGAAGACCCTTGGGCATGAGAGTAAGTATGGTGATTTGAGAGCTAAAATATTATAATGAACAATGATTTCAGAATAACAAAATAGCAGTTACCTCTAAACCGTTGAAGTTGTGAAGTATTTATAGGCCTTGATAAGAGGTATAATTGTGGTAGGATTGCCTGAAATCCCTAGAATCACGGATCAGATTTGTATAAGAGATCGTGTCCATATATAACTCCTTATTTGTAGGACTTCTTTTTGTTAGTGTTATGTCCTAGGCCTATAGTTGATAGACTTATGTGTTGCCATTATTTATTATTATATGAAAAGTTTATCATTTGATTATTATATGTTTTGCATATATATTTGTAATAATTTCCATCCCTAATTATTAAGAGAATAATTAGTATAAATGTTAATGGATAATCATATGATGATTATATGCATAGAGATGCACATTAAATTTATGGGTACTTGTTAGAGAACAAGTGACTGGACTTGACCCGTATGAGATTTATGTCATGGTCAAATGTCATAATTAAATCTCATAAGATCATTTCATTTAGTCCCTAGATCTGAGATTATCATGACCTTACATATGATGAAAGTCATGTTTGATTTTAGTCAAACGATATCTTAACACGATATCTATAAAGGCTATCTTTGACATGATCGAATTCATGATGGGAAGGATGATAAGTCAAGATGGAATTTGTCCCTCGAAAGAGAGATGTTTTGCTTGGGCCCCTCAATGAGTGATAATGATGAAAGTGTATGGCCATACCCCATATGATTGGATTATCATTATACTCAAGAATCGAGAAAGCATTGAACAAAGACAAGTTGACGAGGACCATGACTTGTATTCAATATAACATCGTGAGACAAAGGGATAAATGGAAGTGTAGCATTGGAAACGTGAACTCTTACGTTATATTATTTGGGTAGACATAATGGCTTGCTAGAGTCCGCTTATGTCTTATGAGAGTCGATATGATCGAGTTCATTGCCAACATAATATAATCCTATTGGGTCACACACAACTAGAATGAATTGGATAAACCAAAGGAAAAATGATTGAGAATTCCACATCAGCCTTGTCTGGTCGTGCGACAAAACAAGGCCATATGCTTCGTGTGGTCGTGCGACATAACAAGACCACAGAGGCGGTTTGCAGACTGGTTTCCTAATTTGATTAGGAAACATATACCATACTAATGTAGTATAAATATAAAGGTCTGTCAACCGTAATGTGTAGCCGAAATTCTGAAAAAAAATTCACAATGTAATTCTCAATATTCTTCAAGGTTTTTGATCTAGCAATCATCAAGAAATCGTTCTTGATTCATTCAAAGGCGTGGATTCCGAAAGAGGGTCTTCGCTCGCTCAATCGATCAAGGCCTAGAGTTCGAAGCTTGTATTCAGAATCACATCAATACATCGTTCGATAGCTCAAGAACGGAAAGTGTTCAAGGTAGGTTATTTCTATCTCATAGGAATTCAAGTTAATTGTATAGAACGGATCCTAGGCTTCTTGGGTTTTATGTTATTAGATGCTTAATTCCGCTGCGCATGGACCCGTAAAACCCAACAGTGGTATCAGAGCCCCGTTCGTATGATTAAGTTTGAATTAACATGCTAGAAAATAATTGATATAAATTGTTTATATGGTTTGTTTGCATATTTTGTATGCGATAGTTTGATTGTTTTTTAAACAATATGCCTAAATCATGTTCTATTGAAATTGAATTAAATCTGTTAAAAGTTATTTGCATGATTTAATTGCTTTGTGATTTAGAATTGATTGAAATCTGCAAAACTGGTAATCTGGTGTCACGCGACACTGCTTGCCAATGTCACGTGACAGAGTATGACTGTGTCACGCGGCACTTCATGACTGTGTCACGCGACACTCCTTGCCCAATCTGGGCAGAATCAGATTGTTAAATAATCTTGTTAATCTGTGAATGTGTTTACAATCTGATATGTTTATGTATTAATCTGGATGCTATAAATTTCTGGAAAGTAAGTTTATAGGGCTATGCTAGATTAATTCATTGTTTATGCATGCTTAGTTAATTAAAATATGATTTTATTAATTGTTGCGATGCATGAGTTATGTGTTCTTACATGTTAAGAAACTTGTTAGATGTTTAGTTGAAACATTGCACTGTAATTTCCTGAATGTTTAGATATAAACATTAAATTTTTGGTTTTCTGATTGTTTATGAGAAACACGTCATTTTACGCAAAATTTAAAAGGAAACTGATTGTTTATTCAAAGTATTGATTATGTTGCAAATCAGAGCTAATTTCTGATTGTGCATGTCTAGGAGAGTTCTGTCGAAGGAGAGATTTGGTACTTAAGTAGTCCTTGTGGCTCACCTATCTTCCTGGGTACTTACCTGGTGCACAGTTATGACTATCTTTGCTGATGTGCTTATAATCTACTTTAAAGAACCTTCATTTAACTTTTAAGTTCTTTTTGCCAATTAATGATTAAAACACTTGAGACCATTCGGATAGTTTTGTGTAGGCTTGCCATAGCAAGGTACTTTGATTCTATTTGTATGCGAGCAAGATGAGGAAATGGTGGTTCATATACGTTTAAAGTGAATAAACTTAATTGGTTTATCAAAATGGTTTTGGACCCAAGGCATAAGATGAGATTAAAATATGCTTAGACATATGATGTCTTGAATAAATCTCATAAAAGATCTAAGAGTCATATATGTGATATGATTGATGTTTCTACCTAATTAATTTAGTTTTGAGCGGTTTGCCATAGCAAACTAGAAATTAAATTAAAGTTGGATCTTAGCCCATTAAATGTATATTATGCTTATTTGCATTGGAAGGTATATAATTTAGTGGGAGCATTTATTTTCATGTAAATGCATTATACTTCTCATATACTCCCTCCGTCCCACCTCAAGGTTCCACCTTTCCTTTTTGGGTCGTCCCACCTCAAGGTTCCCTTCCTTAAATGGAAAGTTTTTCATATATTTATACCCTTATCATCTCCATATATTTACAAAAAAACCATTTTCTCTCCTATTCCCTACCACACATTCCATATATTAACTTACTATTCCTCCCACTCATTCTCTCTCCTATTAAATATTTTTAACTTTTACATTCTCTCTTCTATTTTCTACCACACATTTAACTTTTACATTCTCTCTTCTCAAATTTTCTACCCACTTTAATTAAATTTCTTAAAAAACGTGTCCACCTCAAGGTGGAACCTTGAGGTGGGACGGAGGGAGTAATATGTTTACTTATATGTGTTTATATTTTATGCATATATTTTTGTAGAATAAATGGCATCAAACAATAATCATCATTTGTCACTGCGATCTGTCCTTGAGAAGGAAAAGTTGGAGGAGAATGGTACAAACTATATGGATTGGATCCGTAGCGTGAGAATTGTTCTCAGGCAAGAGGAGAAATTGTATGTTCTCGAGGAACCTATTCCACCTGAACCTGCTGCCAATGCTACTAGGGCAGTGAGGGATCAATATCTGAAACACAAACGTGATTCTACTGATGTTGGTTGCCTCATGCTATCTGCCATGTGCAAGAGCCTTCAGAAGGATCTTGAGCACTTGGGGATAGTTGATCTAAACAATCGACTGATGAAAATGTTCCAAGTTCAAGCAAGGCAAGAAAGGTATAACACAGTTAAGGCCCTAACCTCATGCAAGATGAGTGAAGGACAAGCTGTTGGTCCTCATGCTTTAAAGATGAAGGGCCACATCGAGCATCTTGAAAGGCTCGGTTTTCCAATTAGCCAAGAGTTGGCTACTGACATGATAATTAATTAATTGCCCAAAGGTTTTAGTAATTTCATAATGAACTATAACATGGGGGGCTTGAATAAGAACCTTTCCGAGTTGGTTCAAATGTTAAACACTGCGGAAACCAATATTGTCAAGAAGAAAACTGATCAAGTGTTGATGGTTAACAAAGGGAAGGGTTTCAAGGGTAAGGCAAAGGCAAAAGTTGCTAATCCTAAGGCAAATGTTGCCAAACCCAAAGAGGGTGCCAAACCCAAAGAGGCTAAGCCCAAGTCCCAAGAGGACGCAGTCTGCTTCCATTGCAATGAGATTGGACATTGGAGGAGAAACTGCACAAAATACAAGGAAGCACTGAAGAAGAGCAAAGGAGTTGCTTCGACTTCAGGTATCTTTGTTATAGATATATTCCTATCTACTTCTAGTTCTTGGTTATTGGATACAGGATGTGGAACTCACATTTGTTTAAATGTGCAGGGTCTAAAGAACAGAAAGATGCTTAAGGAAGGTGAAGTGGACCTACGTGTGGGGAATGGAGCAAGAGTTGCTGCATTAGCCGTAGGAACTTATGAAGTTACTTTACCTAGTGGACTAAGGCTCCATTTGTTTCGCCGTAAAACATTTTCCGGAAAACGTTTTTCGGAAAATAACTCGTTTTACGCCGTTTGGTTAGCCCCCGGAAAATGTTTTCCGGAAAATAACTCGTTTTCCGCTGTTTGGTTGCCTAAGTAAAACGTTTTCCGGAAAACATTTTATGCCCTTTTTAAGTAAAACGACTTACTGACCTTGTCCTAAGTATTACATTTTCCAGAAAATGGTGACCTTAATGTACAACTCATATTACGCCCGATACAACATAATAATAATAATTAAAAAAAAATTAATTGCCCCCCACCCCCCACTCACCCCCCCCCCTCAAATTTTTTTTTTGATAACCGTCCCACCCATCCCGTGCCTACCCCACCCCCCCCCCTCAAAAAAAATTTTTTTTTTTGGAAACCGCCCCACCCACCCCCTGCCTACCCCACCCCCCACCCAAAAAAAATTTATTTTTTTTTGGTAACCGCCCCGCCCCACCCCCCCCCCCAAAAAAAAAATTTTTTTTTTTTGGAAACCGCCCCACCCACCCCCTGCCTACCCCACCCCCCCACCCCCCCAATTTTTTTTTTTATTTTTCTTTTGGAAACCGTCCCACTCACCCCCTGCCTACCCCACCCCCCCCCCCAAAAAAAATTTAATAAAAAAAAAATTTTTTTGGGGGGGAGGGGTGGTGGGGGGTAGGCAGGGGGTGGGTGAGGCGGTTGCAAAAAATAAAAAATAAAAATTGGGGGGGGGGATGGGTGGGGGTGGGGGGTGGGTGGGGAGGTTTCCAAAAAAAATAAATTTTGGGGGGGGGGGGTAGGCAGGGGGTGGGTGGGGGCGGGGCGGTTACAAAAAAAAATTAAAATTTTTTTTTTTTGGGGGGGGGGGGGTAGGTCGGGGGGGTGAGGGGTGGGGTGGGGTAGGCGGGGGGTGGGTGGGGTGATTACGAAAAATGATTAAAAAATTTTTTTTTTAATAAAACATTTTACGCTCTTCCGAAAAATATTTTTCTTACCAAACACCCGAAAACATTTTACACCCTTTCTCCGTAAAACATTTTACGCCTTACCTCCGTAAAACATTTTACAGGAAAACATTTTCTGAAAAACGTTTTCCGAAAAATGTTTTACGTCGAAACAAACGGAGCCTAATACTTGTTTTGAACAATTGTTATTACGTTCCAGCTTTAAGTAGGAATATTATTTCTATTTCATGTTTGGATAATGAAGGTTTTAATTTTCTTATATGTGATAAGAAGTTTTCCATTTACAAGAGTGATATGCTTTATTGTACTGCTATTTCATTCAATGGCCTTTATATCCTTGATGTTGAAAATCGTGATAATGATATCTATAACATTAACAAGAGATCTAAACCCAATGATGTAAACCACACTTACTTATGGCATTGTCGTGAATCATATGAGACATGCGAATCTTGTTTACTTGGCAAGATGACCAAGGACCCATTCACCAAAACTGGTGAAAGGGCGGGCGACCTATTAGGACTCATACATACCGATGTATGTGGGCCTATGAGTAGCAATGCTAGGGGAGGATTTCAGTACTTCATAACATTCACTGATGATTATAGTAGATTTGGATATGTTTATCTAATGAAACATAAAAGTGAATCGTTTGAGATATTTCGAATATTTCAAAATGAGGTGCAAAATCAACTTGGCAAAACTATTAAGGTACTTCAATCCGATCGAGGTGGCGAATATTTGAGCCAAGAATTTGACAGTCATCTTAAGAGTTGTGGAATCGTTTCAGAACTCTCTCCACCCGAAACACCACAATGGAATGGTGTGTCTCAAAGGAGGAATAGAACTTTGTTGGACATGGTTCGTTCTATGATGAGTCAAGTTGAGCTTTCTTTATCCTTTTGGGGACATGCACTGGAAACTGCTGCTTTCACTATAAACAGAGTTCCTACCAAATCGATTTAAAAGACCCCATATGAGATGTGGCATGGAAGAAAACCTAGTTTGTCTTTCATGAAGATTTGGGGTTGCGATGCATATGTCAAGAAGTTAACTTCTGACAAGCTAGCACCTAAGTCTGATAAATGTGTTTTCGTGGGTTATCCTAAGGAAACCAAAGGATACTATTTCTACAACCGAAACGAGAACAAAGTGTTTGTTGCTCGAAATGGTACTTTCTTAGAAAAGGAGTTTCTTCGCAAAGGAACAAGTGGGAGTAAAATAGATCTTGAATAAATTCGAGAACCCGAAAACAACATAGAACCAATGGTAGAAACTGAACCAAATTCACAAAGAGTTGTGGAACCGGTTCAAGATGCACAAGTTCTTCGCCGAAGTGGTAGGTCACGATCCGAACCCGAGAGATATGGATTTCTCGTTACGGAAAGTGGTGAAGTGGAGTTGATCGAAAATGATGAACCTACTTGCTATCAAGAAGCGATGTCCGCTCCTGATTCGGAAAGATGGCAAGAGGCCATGAAGTCCGAATTACAATTCATGGCTGATAATCAAGTTTGGAACTTGATTGATCCACCCGAAGGTGTAAAAACCATAGGGTGCAAATGGGTCTTCAAGAAGAAGACCGACATGGATGGGAAGGTGCACACCTATAAGGCTAGGCTCGTAGCTAAGGGATATAGGCAGATTCATGGCATCGACTATGATGAAACCTTTTCGCCTGTAGCTATGCTTAAGTCTATTAGAATTTTAATTGCCATAGCCGCATATTATGACTATGAGATATGGCAAATGGATGTCAAAATAGCTTTCCTAAATGGGAAGTTACTTTAGGATGTATACATGATACAACGTGAAGATTTTGTCAGTCCAGAAAATTCTAACAAGGTGTGTAAGTTGCAGAAATCCATTTATGGATTGAAGCAAGCTTCTAGGAGTTGGAATCTACGTTTTGATGAAGCAATCGAGGAGTTTGGCTTTATCAAGAAAGAAGATGAACCTTGTGTATGCAAGAAAATTAGTGGGAGCGTAGCACTATTTCTAGTGTTGTATGTCGACGATATCTTGCTCATTGGAAATAACATTCCTGCACTACAGACTGTCAAGTATTGGTTGGGAAAATGCTTTTCAATGAAAGATATGGGCGAAGCTGCATATATCCTTGGTATCAAGATCTATAGAGATAGATCTAAGAGGATGATTGGTTTAAGTTAAAGTACTTACATTGACAAGGTTCTTAGAAGATTCCAAATGGAAAATTCTAAAAGAGGAAACTTACCAATGTTGCATGGTATTTCTCTTAGCAAGACTCAAAGTCCTAAGACTAATGATGAGCGAAAGAGAATGAATGGTATTCCATATGCTTCGGCAATTGGGTCTATCATGTATGCTATGATATCTACTAGACCCGATGTCTCGTGTGCTCTAAGCATGACGAGTAGGTACCAATCGGATCCCGGCGAACCACATTGGATAGCAGTCAAGAATGTCCTCAAGTACTTACGAAGAACTAAGGATGTATTCTTGGTCTTTGGAGGAATGGAAGAAGATCTTGTAGTAAAAGGCTACACAGATGCTAGCTTCCAAACCGACAAAGATGATTTTAGATCGAAGACAGGATTTTTGTTTATGCTGAATGGAGGCACTGTGAGTTGGAAAAGTTCCAAGCAAAGTACCGTCGCTGATTCTACAACTGAAGCTGAGTACATAGCGGCATCTGATGCAACTAAGGAAGCCGTTTGGATCAAAAAATACATTAGTGATTTGGAAGTCGTTCCAAGCATCAATTATCCTATTGAACTTTATTGTGATAATAATGGTGCCATTGCACAAGCAAAGGAACCAAGGTCACATCAGAGATCCAAACACATACTTCGACGTTTCCACATTATCCGGGAGATATGCAAAAGGGGAGACGTAAAGATATGAAGAGTAGACACTGATGACAATGTGATAGACCCATCAACTAAGGCATTCCCGCAAGCTAAGCATGATGGTCATATTAGGTCCATGGGTATTCGATACATGGGAGATTGGGCCTAGTGCAAGTGGGAGACTGTTAGTGTTATGCCCTAGGCCTATAGTTGATAGACTTATGTGTTGACATTATTTATTATTATATGAAAAGTTTATCATTTGATTATTATATGTTTTGCATATTTATTTGTAATAATCTCTGTCCCTAATTATTAAGAGAATAGTTAGTATAAATGTTAATGGATAATCATATGATGATTATATTTATAGAGATGCACATTAAATTTATGGGTAGGACTTGACCCGTATGAGATTTATGTCACGGTCAAATGTCATAATTAAATCTCATATGGTCACTTCATTTAGTCCCTAGACCTGAGATTATCATAACCTTACATATGATGAAAGTCATGTTTGATTTTAGTCAAACGATATCTTAACATGATATCTATAAAGGCTATCTTTGGCATGATCGAATTCATGATGGGAAGGATGATAATTCAAGATGGAATTTGTCCCTCGAAAGAGAGATGTTTTGCTTGGGCCCCTCGATGAGTGATAATGATGAAAGTGTATGGTCATACCCCAATATGATTGGATTATCATTATACTCAAGAATCGAGAAAGCATTGAACAAAGACAAGTTGACGAGGACCATGACTTGTGTTCAATATAACATCGTGAGACAAAGGGAGAAATGGAAGTGTACTATTGGAAACGTGAACTCTTACGTTATATTATTTGGGTAGACATAATGGCTTGCTAGAGTCTGCTTATGTCTTATGAGAGTCGATATGATCGAGCTCATTGCCAACATAATATAATCCTATTGGGTCACACACAACTAGAATGAATTGGATAAACCAAAGGAAAAATGATTGAGAATTCCACATAAGCCTTGTCTGGTCGTGCGACACAACAAGGCCATGTGCTTCGTGTGGTCATGCGACATAACAAGACCATAGAGGCGGTTTGCAGACTGGTTTCCTAATTTGATTAGGAAACATATACCATATTAATGTAGTATAAATATAAAGGTCGTCAACCCTAATGTGTAGCCGAAATTCTAAAAATAAATTCACAACATAATTCTCAATATTTTTCAAGGTTTTTGATCTAGCAATCATCAAGAAATCGTTCTTGATTCATTCAAAGGTGTGGATACCGAAAGAGGGTCTTCGCTCGCTCAATCGATCAAGGCCTGGAGTTTGAAGCTTGTATTCAGAATCACGTCAATACATCATTCAATAGCTCAAGAACGGAAAGCGTTCAAGGTTGGTTATTTCTATCTCATAGGAATTCAAGTTAATTGTATAGAACAGATCCTTGGCTTCTTGGGTTTTATGTTATTAGATGCTTAATTCCGCTGCGCATGGACCCGTAAAACCCAACACTTTTATGGAAAGAATCATATATGCGTCATGACTCTGTAGGTCGACGTACGCTTTGTAGGTCGAGGTCACCTGCATGGATCTAGTTCGACCTGACTGAATG
Source organism: Adenophora triphylla var. japonica (assembly GCA_022495995.1). Taxonomy (NCBI): domain Eukaryota; kingdom Viridiplantae; phylum Streptophyta; class Magnoliopsida; order Asterales; family Campanulaceae; genus Adenophora; species Adenophora triphylla. The sequence continues at coordinate 159,187 of JAFEMH010003551.1, read as the reverse complement.
ACATAGCTGGGTAATATCTGTATAAGAGATGGGTCGCCTGTAGGACAAAGCTAGGTCGGGACCGTGGAGGTTGGACTATGAGCTTGGTCGACTGATCTTGTCTGATGGACCTTGGGCCTTATGATACTTGGGCCGACCCACTAAGGATGTGGTGGCAATAATACTTGAATTGTTAGTGTTATGCCCTAGGCCTATAGTTGATAGACTTATGTGTTGACATTATTTATTATTATATGAAAAGTTTATCATTTGATTATTATATGTTTTGCATATTTATTTGTAATAATCTCCGTCCCTAATTATTAAGAGAATAATTAATATAAATGTTAATGGATAATCATATGATGATTATATGCATAGAGATGCACATTTAATTTATGGGTACTTGTTAGAGAACAAGTGACTGGACTTGACCCGTATGAGATTTATGTCAAGGTCAAATGTCATAATTAAATCTCATAAGGTCACTTCATTTAGTCCCTAGACCTGAGATTATTATGACCTTACATATGATGAAAGTCATATTTGATTTTAGTCAAACGATATCTTAACACGATATCTATAAAGGCTATCTTTGGCATGATCGGATTCATGATGGGAAGGTTGATAAGTCAAGATGGAATTTGTCCCTCAAAAGAGAGAAGTTTTGCTTGGGCCCCTCGATGAGTGATAATGATGAAAGTGTATGGCCATATCCCAATATGATTGGATTATCATTATACTCAAGAATCAAGAAAGCATTGAACAAAGACAAGTTGACGAGGACCATGACTTGTATTCAATATAACATAGTGAGACAAAGGGAGAAATGGAAGTGTACCATTGGAAATGTGAACTCTTACGTTATATTATTTGGGTAGACATAATGGCTTGCTAGAGTCTGTTTATATCTTATGAGAGTCGATATGATCGAGCTCATTGCCAACATAATATAATCCTATTGGGTCACACACAACTAGAATGAATTGGATAAACCAAAGGAAAATTGATTGAGAATTCCACATCAGCCTTGTCTGGTCGTGCGACACAACAAGGCCATGTGCTTCGTGTGGTCGTGCGACATAACAAGACCACAGAGGTGGTTTGCAGACTAGTTTCCTAATTTGATTAGGAAACAAATACCATACTAATGTAGTATAAATATAAAGGTCCATCAACCCTAATGTGTAGCCGAAATTCTGAAAAGAAATTCACAACATAATTCTCAATATTCTTCAAGGTTTTTGAACTAGCAATCATCAAGAAATCGTTCTTGGTTCATTTAAAGGTATGGATACCGAAAGAGGGTCTTCGATCGCTCAATCGATCAAGGCCTAGAGTTCGAAGCTTGTATTCTGAATCACATCAATACATCGTTCGATAGCTTAAGAACGGAAAGCGTTCAAGGTTGGTTATTTCTATCTCATAGAAATTCAAGTTAATTGTATAGAACGGATCCTAGGCTTCTTGGGTTTTATGTTATTAGATGCTTAATTCCACTGCGCATGGACCCGTAAAATCCAACAGTGATATCAGAGCCCCGTTCGTATGATTAAGTTTGGAAGAGAAACTGCACAAAATACAAGGAAGCACTGAAGAAGAGCAAAGGAGTTGCTTCGACTTCATGTATCTTTGTTATAGATATATTCCTATCTACTTCTAGTTCTTGGGTATTAGATACCGGATGTGGAACTCAAATTTGTTTAAATGTGCAGGGTCTAAAGAACAGAAGGATGCTTAAGGAAGGTGAAGTGGACCTACGTGTGGGTAATTGAGCAAGAGTTGCTGCATTATCCGTAGGAACTTATGAAGTTACTTTACCTAGTGGACTAATACTTGTTTTGAACAATTTTTATTACTTTCCTGTGAATATGTGATGTGCCCAAGATCGCGGCGTATTTTTGTGTGTTGAACCGCTTTCTCGTGTAAGGGGTCACCGCCTCACATCGGTTTGAAGACATCCGGTTTAAATTGAAAAACGGAGTCGCCATGCCATTTTGATTTCCTCAAAACTTTGAAAAAAAAGATTTGGGTCCGGAGGTTAAGTTACCCCTTGGGAATAACGGATTGACGTTCACCTAAGGAGCCTTGCCGAAGCAAGTCTTCCAGGATCCGACTTTCATGCTTGCCTTTGTGCTTTCGTGTGTGGGATGTGTTTTGATAAAAGGGGGGGGAATGTGCCAAGTGGTCTTCCGGACATATAAACCATGAGTTGGTTATCGCTCGGGATTCCTTGGATTTTGATATGTTCGGGACATTGATCCCGATCTCATCTTGGACTTACGATCATCATTATGAGACCTTGGGTCACATGTGATCGGAATAGGGACGCCTCTTTTATAGTCCAAGGATGAGACTCTTTAGAAAGGAAGGACCTTTGCCCATCAATCCTACATCTTGAGACGACTTGAGCTTTGTCGGGACATTTGTGCTCGTCTCAAGTGATGATCGGAGATGTAGGGGCTCAAGTTCATCCTTTTCTAAAGGAATTTCCGACTATGGCATCTTTATGTGGAGGAAATGATGTAAAGATAGGACCTTTACATCATTACGCCCCAAGAGATGCTTCAAGTACCAAAGGGAAAAAGGGGAGGGGTATAAAGATTGGATCTTTATACTCATCCTATGCCTTTTTGTGCCATAAGAAGGTCACTAGGAAATCCTTGGAGAGTGATCCAACCATGAGGGACATGGGGAATGCACTTTTAAAGTAAAGATGACATTTTTATGCAAACATATGTAATGAACATTATGCAAGCTAGGACTAGGAAGGAAAAGGGAGGACCTTTATGGCTTTCCTATGTCCTTTAAGAACCATTTAGGTGGACAATCCTTGGAAGCAAGGTCTATGGGAAGGGGGATGACATTTATGAATAAAGATGACATTTTTAATGAAAAAAGATGACATTTTTATATGAAAAGAGTGCTATTTTCACATCATCATGTGAGAGATCCACCCTAGAACAAGCCATTTGAGGTCTTATTGTTCATCCTTGGGATGGATCCTCTATGAATCCCATGTGATAAGGGGAATGGGGGTATTATGATCTACATAGATAAATACTTGATATTTATGGCAATAAATCAAATATAAAGCAAGTAGATGGAAATATAAATAGTAAAGAGCAATATAGCAAGTATGACAAGTATATTTTAAAGAGAAGAGGAGGAGAGGTTACCAATGGTGGTGTTCCTCTATCTTCCTTGAAGATTTCCTAACGAAGGAGCAACTTTGGAGGGATTTTGGAGAGGAGGGAGGTGATTTTGAGTAGTTTCAGCTCTCTGGAATTTTGTGTTTGTATTTTGGCAGAGTAACAGTGCTCAAAATTGTATATCAAAATGGGTAGAGGAGGCCTCTATTTATAGGCAGTTTGGTGTTGGCTAATGAAGCCGTGCGGTTGTAACCTTTGACTAATGAAGCCGTGCGGTCTTATCCATTAGTGACTCAGCCTATTTCTATAACCATGCAAGGTGGCATTCTAGAAGCTCTTTTCCAACGAGAGACTACGTGGAATTTTAATTCCTAACAAGTCCTACACCCCTTGGAAGATTTGGGAAAGTTCCGGAATTGCCCCTGAACTTTACGAAAGTCCGGGGAATTGCCGGGAAACTTAACTGGAAGGCATGAGCCAGATTTGGATACTTACAGAAGCCCCTCGGCAACGTCACTTGCAGGGCGAGTGGGGTTATCAATAAAAAAGGATCCAATCTGGCGAACTGCCGAGACGGATTGGGTGACCAAGGTGGTCGAGTGGCTGAACCTTTGGAAGGCTACCTACGTATCCCGGAGGAATCAAGCCATGATCGTAGTTCGAAAAAGATCCGCCGGGGAAAGGGGGGTCATATGTGATGAATTGGCTGAACCTAAAGTAGGCTACCTACGTATCCCGGAGGAATCAAGCCAGGTCATAGTTCGGGATCCACTGGGGAATGGCGAAGAGAAACTGTTCCCTTACTAGGAAGATGGAAGGAAAGTGACCTAGGAGGTCAAATGGTTGATCCTACTGGGGATATGTCAGATGAAGGAGGTGACCAATGTGGTCGGATATCTGGACCTCTCTGAGGGGCTACTTCACCACCGAGGAGTGATAAAGGAAGGGAGAGACCAATGTGGTCGGATGGCTGGACCTTTATGAAAGGCTCCCTCACCACTGAGGAGTGATGAAGGAAAAGGGTGACCATTGTGGTCGAATGGCTGGACCTTTATGAAAGGCTACCTACGTATTCCAGAAGAATCAACCCTTGGTCATAGTTCAAGTCTCACTAGATAGTTAGGAACATGTCTAGGATTCTTGAGATTTTGATGATTAGTGGAGGAGTCACCTGATTTGACAATTAATGGAGGTTGTCACCTGAAGGAACTAAATCTTACGTCGCTATCGAGGAGATAGAGGTAGCTAAAGTTGGAAAACTTGAGCGTACTTCACTATCTATGAGATAGAGGTAGCTAAAGTTTGAAGAACTTGAGTGTAGTTCACTATCTATGGGATAGAGGTAGCTAAAGTTTGGAGAACTTGAGCGTACTTCACTATCTATGGGACAGAGGTAGCTAAAGTTTGGAGAACTTGAGCGTACTTCACTATCTATCAGATAGAGGTAGCTAAAGTTTGGAGAACTTGAGCGTACTTCACTATCTATGAGATAGAGGTAGCTAAAGCTTAGAGAAATTGAAGTGTACTTCACTATCTATGAGATAGAGGTAGCTAAAGCTTGGAGAACTTGAGCGTAATTCACTATCTATAAGATAGAGGTAGCTAAAGTTTGAGTTTTGACAATTCGAAGGATGTCACCTAGCGTTATTCCATTATAACGGAAGTAACGGAGGCGCTTCGAGAGGAAATTTTATTCTCTTTAGAGCTAACAGATATCCTTGGGAAACAGCGTTACTCTGGTTAAGAGATAACGGGGATTGTATGCCTAAGTGGAAAGTCCAGGGGCAAAAGTGTAAATTCAGCTCAGAGCGGATAAAGCCGCCCGGCATGAGGTGGGGGAAAAAGAAGCCATACGGCTTTGAATCTATTTTCACCAGATTATTTAAACAGCATTTGAAACGGGCAAACAGTATTGCTGCTTGCTTCTGCCGAGGAAGATGGAGAGAGAAGAGAGAGAAAATTTTGAATTTCTTCAATTCTCTTGCTTCTACCACTCAAGATGGATCCGGAAGGGAACATAGTGCCTAGGCAAGCACGAAGAACCTTGCCGGAAGACGCTAGGAGGAGGAGGAGGGAGCTCGTTCGAATGGAGCGGAAATATGATTTCAACACGCCTCCATTCGAGCTCTATCCCGGGAGGGGGGAGCACAAATCTATGAAACCTCAATCTATTGGGGTAAGCATTCTTGATTTGCTTGATTTTGTCAATTTTGATTGGAATTTTGATTGATTTCGGGCTTGACCCGATTTTTTAGGAATTTTTCGAATTTTCCTATGATTTTTGTTGATGATTTTGGAAATTTGACGATTAACCTATGTTGTTAAGGACATAAATGAACATTCATGTGCAACTCATTTGAGAAAAATATGAGAATGACCCATTTTTTGAAAATAAAGTAAGAAAAAATAATGTCTAAAATGTGACGGAGTTCTTGCATGTGCTAGAACTAGGTCAATTCTTGATCATAGATGGGAAAGCAAGATTTTGGACGATGAAAAGGATTCATGCAAGCCATTTTGAAAAAAATTAATGCTTATGTGCAAAGAATTTTGTGAAAATTGGAAATTTGTACTTAGGAGAGCAATGTGCTCGGGATGACGTGCTTCAAATGATGAAGGACACGTTTTCTAGGCAAAGGATGCTAGAAATCTCTTATGGATGCTTTTCTTTGAAAATATGTGCACTTTTGAATATATGCATGCTTTTGAGATGAGATGAAGGACTGACACATTATTTGTTGTATTTTCCTACAGGAGAACAAGTCAAGGGGACCTTCTGAGGTTGCTGTTAAGTTGTGGGACAGGATGCCCAACTTCGAGATGGATGGGGTGAATCCCAAGCAACTGGTGATGGCTACCGACCTTGATCTTTTCAGTGATGCTATTGGTAGAGGTATCCATGTGACCTCTAAGAGTAAGGGGCTAGTCCAGGCCCTCTTGGAGTTCTGGTGGGACACCACTCACAGCTTTCATCTCAGCTGGGGAGAGATTACGGTGACCCCAGCCAATTTTACTGCTATCACTGGCTTGCAGTTCACTGGGAGGCCTGTGACCTGAAGAGATCACATCACTGCAGAGGAGTTTAGAGCTTTGGTAGGTTTTGACCTCCGTCCTAAGGGGCTTGGGATGGAGACGAGGTACGTTGAGGTGGCGGTTCTGGAGTGTATGCAGGGGTTTGCTGCCAATGAGGTGACTGCCCACCAGCTCGCGAGATATTTCTTGTGGTTGATGCTGTCAGTCACCATTTTCACACTCTGGGACATTGGCAAGGCTATGCCTGCTTGACTCTTTGGAGAATCTGGATGAGGTTGGGGCGGTCTCTTGGGGTGAGGCCGGATTGGCTGAGCTCTATTTCTCTTTGGACATGTACAACCGAAACAAGGCTGCTTCGATGGATTGTTTTTATTTTTCTTTGGAGGTATTCTCACTTTCTTTTCTCTCTTTTAAATCTTTTGTCTTGAGATTTTTATGGGAGAAATGACCCTTTGTCATGAACATGCAGGTCTAGTTTTGTGAAGTGATCGGGTTCTTTCCTTGGAACCAACAGAGTGATCCGGAGATCTTCTCGGCCATGATTCGTTGGAGGGGAGAGGCTAGAGATAAGTTCACCGGGAAGACCCGGATCACTTTTGACTACAAGATGGTGAGACCGGTCGTCAACAGGGACGGTCACGAGGGAGTGGATTTCTATCCCTGGGGGAGGTACCCGAAGGTTTTGCTAGGGGATGCCTTGGAGGCGACAAGGCAGAGGAGGTGGCTGACGGGGCTGACTTGTGATGTCATTTACTTGGGGGACCGCTTCTCTAGGCAGCATGGCCATGTCCCTCCTTTGGATGCCATCACTCCTCACGATCCTCCACCGCGTATGCTGTAGCCCAGGAACTGGTAAGAGGATGAGATAACGAGGTATCAGGCCAGTGTGGCGGCTGAGGAGTACTTCGACTTTGCTACCCCGTATGCCACCTTTGTGGAGCAGCGGTTGAGGATGCCGCAGAAGTTAGTGAAGATGGCTGTCACTCAGGGTTATGGGGAAGTAGAGCCGACTGATCCGCCTATGCCCCCTGCTCATCTATCCTATGTGGTAAACGGGGTACCAAGGAGGTTCATGATGCCTGTTCCTGACACGAGGGAGCCCCGGTATACTCTGCCGCCTGACAGCACTGTAAGTACTTCTAGGGTCTCTTCCCTTTTTTGGATTTCTTTGCTTTCTGCGATTTTGAGCTCTTCTTGAGATTTTCTGAGTTTTTCTTCTCTTTTCTCTCAGGTTCCTGCTCATTCCTCTCTTGTGGTTGATGCTTTCAGTCACCATTTTGCACACTATGGGACATTGGCAATGCTATGCCTGCTTGACTCTTTGGAGAATCTGGATGAGGTTGGGGCGATCTCTTGGGGTGAGGCCGGATTGGCTGAGCTCTATTTCTCTTTGGACATGTAAAACCGGAACAAGGCTGCTTCGATGGATTGTTTTTATTTTTCTTTGGAGGTATTCTCACTTTCTTTTCTCTCTTTTAAATCTTTTGTCTTGAGATTTTTATGGGAGAAATGACCCTTTGTCATGAACATGCAGGTCTAGTTTTGTGAGGTGATCGGGTTCTTTCCTTGGAACCAACAGAGTGATCCGGAGATCTTCTCGGCCATGATTCGTTGGAGGGGAGAGGCTAGAGATAAGTTCACCGGGAAGACCCGGATCACTTTTGACTACAAGATGGTGAGACCGGTCGTCAACAGGGACGGTCACGAGGGAGTGGATTTCTATCCCTGGGGGAGGTACCCGAAGGTTTTGCTAGGGGATGCCTTGGAGGCGACTAGGCAGAGGAGGTGGCTGACGGGGCTGACTTGTGATGTCATTTACTTGGGGGACCGCTTCTCTAGGCAGCATGGCCATGTCCCTCCTTTGGATGCCATCACTCCTCACGATCCTCCACCGCGTATGATGTAGCCCAGGAACTGGTCAGAGGATGAGATAGCGAGGTATCAGGCCAGTGTGGCGGCTGAGGAGTACTTCGACTTTGCTACCCCGTATGCCACCTTTGTAGAGCAGCGGTTGAGGACGCCGCAGAAGTTAGTGAAGATGGCTGTCACTCAGGGGTATGGGGAAGTAGAGCCGACTGATCCGCCTATGCCCCCTGCTCATCTATCTTATGTGGTAAACGGGGTACCAAGGAGGTTCATGATGCCTGTTCCTGACACGAGGGAGCCCCGGTATACTCTGCCGCCTGACAGCACTGTAAGTACCTCTAGGGTCTCTTCCCTTTTTTGGATTTCTTTGCTTTCTGCGATTTTGAGCTCTTCTTGAGATTTTCTGAGTTTTTCTTCTCTTTTCTCTCAGGTTCCTACTCATTCCTATGATGGCTTGGTACGGCAGAACAGGGGTTGGAATGATGTGTGTCGGTCCCTTCTGAGGAAGTTAGCCTGCGCTTCCAGGGCTGGGGCGAATGTGCAGGAGCCCGTGCGCAAGAGAAGGCATGTTGGGAGCACAACTTCTACCTTATCGGCCTCAGGATACCCGACTTCATCCACCAGTGCCATGCCTCGGGGACAGGGACCCAACATGGTCATTCTGGAGCAGCTGGCGGAGTACGAGCATGTGAATGTCAATCTTTCTGACGTGAGTGATTGTGAAGACTTGATGAAGGATCCTAGCTTCTACGAGCTAAGCAGCGACGACGAGGAGTCGGAGGCCTAGGATTCCTTAGGTTGATATAGGAGAGGAGAGAAACAAACAATGAACACTTTTATGCACATTTTGTTTATTTTTCATTTTATTTGGGCGCCAAGGAGGCGAAGACAATGCATTAATATTCTATTTGCTTTTCCTATTTATGCTTTATGTTTTTTGCATATTACTTGAGCCTCGGGGCAACTTTTTTGCTTGGAAATGGGGCTGAAACCGGGCCAAAATGATTTGTGATGATATAAGATTGCATGAATGGTGTTTGGACATGTTTTTATACAGGTTTCATTGAGAAAGTGGGGTGAGAATTTCACTTGGGCAGCAGCAAGAGCTGCTGCAGATTTTTTTTCTGCAGAAGCAAAAGACGCCGTCCGGCTAGGTCTTTGGGCAAATGAAGCCTTGCGGCAGGAAGTTTTGTCTGAACTGGTTTTTTCAACTGATCCCAGAGCACATTTTTGACCAAAAATCATCAACTTTGATCACTTGCCATGGAGAAACCCGTCAGATTGCAAAAGGGGAAAAGAGATCATTTTCTATCCGATCTTTAATCATGGATGAGACACAACTTTCAATCTAACAAGGGGCTGTTTGATACCACCTTCAAGATCAAATATTTATGGAATTTAAAGGATCTCCCGCCCGATTGGGACCTTTTGAGAGCCGCAGCAAGGTTTTGGGACGTCCGGAGACATGTTTACTGCTTTTCTTACAATGAATTCGTCCTAACCTTCGAGGACTTTTGGGCATTGATTGGGGGTTCGGAAATTGAGGTCGTATCGATTCCTCTAACCGGAGACGTGTCGGTGACTGTAAAGCTGGCATCTTTTCTGCAAATTTCTCTGGAAGAGGCCGAGGGGATGATGGTAGCCCCTGATAGGATTGACCTTTCCGATATCCCTGGCATGTTTGAGTCTCCGGATACGGCTACGACCACTGTGGCTATGGATGCCTTTATCCTCTGTGTGTTCTCATTTCTGTTTACTGCTGAGTCCGTAGGGGTCAGCCATGGTGGCCTTTTGGACATCAGAACATACTTATACCACTCTAAGTCTCGCTTTGAGTCAAGAAGTAGAAATCCACCATTTCGTCATGTTTCGTTAAGCTTTGACTAACCACCGTTAGTTTGGGACTAAACTGCATACGAGATAACGAGGAAAGGACAAAACTGTCCACAGGAGCAATATCTCGCCGCGAGATGGCGTGTCTCGCCGCGAGATATCCCCCCTCTGCAGATTGCAGACGACAGTTCCCTCGTCGATTTCAACCTCTTTTCGGGATAGAACTTTATCTCTCCGGCCAACCAATAGGATTTGGAGTCTAGAACCATCTGATAGGGTTTTACCTCTCCACTTCTTCCTATCCATTCCCTATAAATACTTGGTGACTTCCAAGGTTCAAGAGGTCGAAGAATTTTCACAACACACACATTTTGTTGGTTTCTCTCCTTGAAAGAATCCTACAAAATCACCTCAAAAACTCTCTTCATAGTTTGTTTGTCGACCTTGTTGATAAACAAGCATTAAACTCCAAGTCAAGGATCGAGGCGAAGCTCTGTCCGTGTCAAGAGTAGACTCTAAACTTGAGTCAAAACACTGCCCGAATCACCTCACGCAAGGTAATTCTTAAATCCCTTTCTAATTGATTATTAGAGTGGTATAAGTCCATAGAGTCTAGGATCGGCCTAGAGCCTCTCCAAATCATGGAGACGGTCTCGAAGCAATCGATCCTACATTCCGTTTAACCTCGTTAAATGGACCTTTGTTTATAATATTAAAAATCATTTTTTCCCTTCTTTTGAAAACCTCTCTTTTCTTTAGCAAGACCGATCTTCGGATTGGGTGAAATGGATGCTCCTTGACCTACCCATTTCATAACCTAAGCCCCGAACCCAAATCTTTTTCAAAATGGTTTTCCTATTTTCTCCAACCGAATAATATAGGTGGCGACTAAAAAATGAAAAGGAAAGATAAAATCATCGTTTGTTCCTTTCTTTTTCCCTCACAACGCTACAAGGAGGCACGTTGGGAGCACGACCTCTACATCATCAGCCTCGGAGTACCACTCGTCATCCACGAGTGTCGTGCCTCGGGGGCGAGGGCCTAATACGGAAATTTTGGAGCAGCTGGCGGAGTATGAGCACGTGCCTGTTCACCTATCTGACGTGGGTGAGGACGAGGATGCTAAGGGATCCTGAGCTCCATGAGCTAAGTAGCAATGATGATGAATCAGAGGCTTAGGGTTCCTTAGGTTCGAACTAAGAGGAGGATATAAAAAAAACAATGAACAAACTATGCACAATTTGTATTTTATTATTTTATTTGGGTGCCAAGGAGGCAAAAACAATGTAATGATCTTTTATTTTCTTTTCTTATTGATGCATTATGATTTTGCATATTACTTGAGCCTCGGGGCAGCTTTTTTCTTGGAAATGGGGCGGCAATTGAGCCTAAATGGTTTATAATGGTATGTGAATGCATGGATGGTGTTTGGACATGTTTTTATGCAGGTTTTGTCGAGAAAGGGGGGTGAGAACTCCACTTAGGCAGCAGCTTTGGCTGCTGCAGATTTTTTTTCTGCAGAAGCGAAAGAAGCCGTCCGGTTAGGACCTGGGCAAAAGAGGCCGTGCGGCTTGGAGCCTTGTCTGAACTAATTTTCTGCAAATAAAACCAAGGAGGGGCCTTTTCATTTCATTTTCACCCTAGACTTGTCCCAACTGATCCCAAAGCACATTTTTGACCAAAAATCACCGAGTCCGATCACTTGCCATGGAAAAACCAGTCCGATTGCCAAAGGGAAAAAAGGGATCATTTTCTGTTCGACCTCCAGTCCTGGATGAGATACAACTTTCAATCTCATAAGGGGTTGTTCGATAACACCTTCAAGATCAAGTCTTTATGGCATTTGAAGGATCTTCCGCCCGATTGGGACCTTTTGAGAGTAGCAGCAAGGTTTTGGGACGTACGGAGACACGTTTACTGCTTTTCCTACAATGAGCTCGTTCCAAATTTTGAAGATTTCCGAGCATTGTTGGTTGTCCGGAAATTGAGGCCATCTCGATTCCTTTCACCAGGGACTTGCCGGTGACCATAAAGTTGGCATCTTTTCTGCAAATTTCTCCAGAAGAAGCCGAAGGGATGATGATAGCCCCTGACAGGATTAACATTTTTGATATCCCGAGTAGGTTCGGGTCTCTGGGTACTGCTGTGACTACAGTATCCATGGACGCCTTTATCCTCTGTGTATTTTCCTTCCTATTTACTGCCGAGTCCTTCGGAGTGTGCCAAAGCGGCCTTTTGGACATGGTCAGAGACTGCAGGGCCGGGAGAGATATTGTCCCATTAATCTAGGGGGAGACTCTGCATGGCATTGACAGGATGGCTAGGCGGGACAATTTCATGCGGTATGGGAGCCCAGCTGTGTTGACTTTATGGTTGCAGGAGAGGCTTGGGGCTTTGCCCGGGGCTTTACCTACTCAGTGCCCTTGGGTGATTTCCCCAAGGGGTGCACCGAGGCAGCAGGATCAGGGTAGTTGGGATCTGATGATGGCTCGGCTATCAACCTCGGACATCCACTAGTGGGTGCTGAATGTACGCTCACCGAAAAAATAATAATATTTTTGAGAGTCGCCACGCCGTTTTAAAGGAAACATTGAAAACCATTTTGAAAAGAGAAAATGGGTTCGGGGGTCAGGTTACGTGTTGGGAAGAACCGAGAGTTCACCCAACACGCCTCGTCCGTAGACGAGTCTTTCTATGTTCAACATCTAAAACTTTCAAGCGTTTGTGCAAATGTGTGTGACAAAATGCATATAAGTGCTTCGTTTTATTGCTCAACAGGGGGAATTACAACTTGTGAACCATTTACTCTGGGAGGCCATATCCCTATTACATTGCTGAGAACAGGTTACAATTGGAAAATGACCTCTGCAGAATGGCAACTGGTGTCGCGTGACACAGGATTTGCTTTGCAGGTTATGTCGCGTGACACAAGTTATCATATGCAGAAGCCTTACAAAATTAAGCACATAATTAACAGAGATCTACATAATCACTTCGAATGAGTGTGGATATTGAAGATCCACACTCTATTTTGAGGGACCAGTAGACTAAATGAACAAATTACCACTCGAAATGATGGTCTCTGCAGAGTAGCTACTTGTGTAGCATGACACAGGACACCACATGTCCAGTTGTGTCGCGTGACACAGGTTACCTATCTGCAGGAACCTTACAATTTGAAACCTGAATCAACAGATATCAATCCAGATTGAGTCACAAAACCAAATCAACTCAGAATACCACAAATTAGCAGCAAATTGACCAAGGGGGTGTGGATATGGGGAGATCCACACTCCCTTGATGAACAAGCAACAAAACTACATTCAAATCACATCATAAGCATGAATCATACCAAGCACAGCAACTTAAATAGAGAGATGGCGATTGGGACTTGATAATTGAATGCGGATGGAGCCTAATTATCAAGTCCAAGGAACAGAAATTGTGTAAAATGGCAAATACGAGAGAGATATGGAGAAAGGGAATCGTTACCCTTAGAGATCCACGATCTCTACACCACGTTAGGTGTAGAGAGCTTCAACACAGCTGCTGGAACGAGATTTAGATCTTCAGATTGGAAGGCTGGACCTGGATCTTCAGTTGGTATGTGTGTGGGTATTGAATTGGTGTGATGGAAGATGAATTGATTGAGAGAGAGAGAGGGTTTAATTGAGAGGATTGGTGTGGGTTTGTATGGAAGGAAGAGAGGGACGAGTTTCTGAGGTAATTTTGGCAGAGTGACTTTTGGGGGTGGAAAAGGGGATCCAGAATTTAGAGGGGTAGGGTCCAATTTATAGGCTGCTGGTGAGAGGTCAATTCTGTCGCACGACGTCCTGCTTCTGTTTTTCGTGGCTCGAATTGTCGCGTGACACAACATGCCACTAACCGTTTCTGGCACCAACTTGCCATTCTGGAATCTTCCAAGGTAATCCCTCTTAGGTCCAAAATTGTTTAATTCCCTATAGGTCCTTTTGCCTGAGAAAAATACTTAAAAGTACTTTCTTCGCAAGAAACTTATAAAAAGTTTCAAAAAGTTTCAGAATGGACTGGGAATTTACCAAAATGCACCTAATGCAATTTTATCATATTAAAATGCATCTATGAAGGGTCGTGAATTGGATTGGTGTACTCACAGAGCCCCTCGGCAACGTCACTTATGGAAGAAGTGAGGTTGTCGACAAGAAGGACTCAATCCCAATGAGCGGCTGGGGATATGGCGGATGGAGGAAAAATGATTGATGAGATCGGATGGATGGCTGGACCTTTGAAGAAAGGATTCCTACGTATCCCTAGGAGGGAATCAAGTTGTTCTGAACTGTGTGAAAGACTGTTGGGAGGCATCTGAACCCGATGAAAGACTGTTGGGAGGCGTCTGAACCCGGTGAAAGACTATTAGGAGGCATCTGAACCCGATGAAAGACTGTTGGGAGCCGTCTGAACCCGGTGAAAGACTGTTGGGAGGCATCTGAACCCTTTGAAAGACTGTTGGGAGACGTCTGAACCCTGTGAGAGACTGTTTGGAGGCGTCTGAACCCTGTGAGAGACTATTTGGAGGCGTCTGAACCCTATGGAAGACTATTTGGAGGCGTCTGAACCCTGTGAAAGACTATTTGGAGGCGTCTGAACCCTGTGAAAGGCTGTTGGGATGCGTCTGAACCCTGTGAAAGACTGTTGGGATGCGTCTGAACCCGGTGAAAGACTGTTGGGAGGCGTCTGAACCCGGTGAGAGACTGTTTGGAGGCGTCTGAACCCTGTGAGAGACTATTTGGATGCGTCTGAACCATATGGAAGACTATTTGTAGGCGTCTGAACCCTGTGAAATTCTATTTGGAGGCGTCTGAACCCTGTGAAAGACTATTTGGAGGCTTCTGAACCCGGTGAGAGACTATTTGGAGGCGTCTGAATCCTGTGAAAGACTATTTGGAGGCCTCTGAACCTGGTGGAAGACTATTTGGAGGCATCTGAACCCTGTGAAAGACTATTTTGAGGCGTCTGAACTCGGTGGAAGACTATTTGGAGGCATCTGAACCCTGTGATGTGCTTACCTGTAGTTGCCGGAGGGACTGAGGCTACGACTGATGATGATGGAGGATTGTAGCTGCCGGAGGGTCTTAGGCTACAATTGCTGATGATCGTGGCTGCCGGAGGGACTTAAACCACTGTTGTCGCGAAGTTGTGGAAAACTGTAGCTGCCAAGGGACTTAGGCCACTGCTTGTTGATGAAGAGTTGTTGGATTTCCGTTGACGGGATGGTTTTTGCTGGTGATTGACTAACTTTGGGAGATTTTTTCGGATAGGACATGAACTTTGCTGTTAGATTGTCATGAAAAAGCGGATTCTACTGATGATTTGGCGACGGGGCCAATGATCTTGATGAACATTGCTGGGAGACTGCTAGATTTGAATTCTTTGTCTCGCTTTGGTTGAGGGACAGTCCTTATGATTCAATTGTGCTCAGTTGATTATTGTACCTGCGGGGGGAAACAACACTCCAAGCACTATATTTGACTACGCTACTCTGTTAGCAAATTTTGAACAAGATTAAACTATGTTAGTTTGATTGCATGAGTCCATCCGCTCTAGGAATGGGCTGATGAGTGACTGAAGAAAGATAATGATTGTGTTGAATTATCGGCTTTGCCGAATTTGTACAATGAGATGATATGTTTGATTTGTATCGGATGAGTGTGTATAAGGATACATGGGGTGGAGTGAACCCTCTCCCGTGCATTTACATGGGTATGTGTGTATGGGAGGTGTATTGCAGTAACAGCGAGCTGGAGAGTGCCCTGGGAAGGTGGAATTGCAGCAACTTTGCTGGTGTCTGATATTGGCCAGATGTGTCGCCCGACATGCCATGCCATCCTGGCAAGTTGTGTCGCACGACTTGAGGAGGCTCGTAACAGGCCTTTTTAAATCAGCTCAGAATTCATTTGCAGACACTGCCTTTTCAGTGGAAGAATCCCAGCAGCCCCAGTTTGAGAGAAAAGTGATTTCTTTGACAAAGATCGAGACTTTCAACCCCAATGGAGCATTATAACGAAGAAGTAACTTCTCGGGAGCATCAATTTCACCAAGACTTCGTTGAAATTTCGCGATTTTACCAAAAGCAACATAGGAACATAATTGATAAGAGATATAGCATGCCATGCATTTGGCCTTTGAAAGACTGGAGGATTGATTGGGATTCGCTTCGGGCTGCGTCGTGCTTTTGGGACTCGGAGAGACATGTGTTCACTCTGCCGTACAATGATTTGAGGCCAACCATGGAGGATTTCAGAGCATTGACAGGCCTGAGTGAGGCAAAGACTGTAGCATTTCCCCGGGACGAACGGTCGATTACTGAGCAGTTATCAACTTTTCTGAGTTTACCAGCAGACCAGGTTGTACCCATGATCCTGGATGTTAGGATTATAGAATTGACTCGGGTAGCCAGGTTGCGCCTATCCAGTCCTGAGCTGTTTGATCTTTCCACATCTTTGGACATATTTATGATGTTTACCCTTTTGGCCTACTATTTCTGTGGGTACATCGGAGTTTGTCCGGGTGCGTTGCTGGAGATTGTCAGACAACTCAGGGGTGACCGAGGGGTGGATTTCATCAAATCCGGTCTGGACAGGGAGAGATGGACATTGTACCGCTGCTGTTGGCCGAGACCTACCATGGCATTGATAGGCTAGCAGAAGGATCTGATTTTATGGGCGCAGGCAGCCCCAGTTTGTTATCCTTGTGGCTTTCTGAGAGGTTGCGCTTGATCGGGCCATTACCAGAGGGTCGGACAGCGATGCCTTGGGTAACCAGGCCATGCAGGATGCTGAGAGATGCGGCCGCTGATAGCTGGCAGATGAGATTGACGCGATATGGGACTGCTGATCTGAGCTTTTGGATTTCGACGTGGGGGCTGCAGACCATGAGAGACATTCAGGATGGGTCAGTGGTAGTCAAACTGCCAGGGTTGCATGTATCTTCCTTCTGCATCCCATCATTAGTGAGTAGGCAGTATAGGTACCCACAGCAGATTCTCTGAGATTTGAGGGAGAGACTGATGACTGATGTTGTTCCGATGGACATGGCCGAGCCCCAGACTGTGCAGTTTTTCAGCAGATCCTTTCTGGAGGGCTTCCTCCTACGTGGAAGCTCCTTCGACAGGCCAGAGGGTTTACATTCTTGACCACAGAGTATTTGATTTGGTATAAGGAGCAACGGGGTCCTGTGCAGTTGATGATAGAGGCTCGCCATCGGGAATACCTTAGAGCAAATTACCCGACCAGTCGATCTTTCAGAGATATAGAGGCCCAGGGGAACCTAGATAATGTCACTGGTGATATTGTGGAGGATTATCGGAGGCAAGAGCTTCGGAGAGCTGCTATGAGAGATGATCCTGAGGTGATAGCTCGCAGAGAGGCCTTGAGGCAAGAGAGGATTGCTAGGGCAGCTTTGAGAGAGACTGGTCTGATCGATCCACCGGCTCACACTATACCCGAGCTAGGACGAGCTCAAACTGACTTATTTGACATTCCTAGGCCAAGGACCTTCCGGGGACCGAGAAAAAGGAAGAATAGAGATGCAAGTTCGGGAGCGGGAACGAACTCCTAGACGCTTTATTTGAGAGATAGGAGATACTTTATTTGTACCTTTGAGAAAGATTATTGTATGGAACATGAGTATCCCTTAATCACTTATTGCAGACTGAAATAGATGTTAGAATTTTGAAAAATTATTGCTTTTATTCGCAGCAAGTTATGTGAGTCGAAAGCAGGCCGTGCTTGAACTCATCAAAAAGAATATCAACTTATAATGAATCTTTGAAAAGCTTTGGAGCTGTAATAAAAACACATTCTGGCAATTTGAAAGCACCATTTATTTGACAAGATTTGAGGTTTTGCAGCTTTTTTAGACCGAACCACAAGTGGTTGCCTATGTTCCCCTCGATGTGAGGAGCTCAGGTCGCCGTAGTTCGACTCAATTAACTTTTGTGTTTAAGAAAGGGGAGAAAGAAGGGGGACATGGTGCAACCCTGTTTTTTACCTAGACTACCCATTTTTAGGGTTTTCAGTCTAGTTGGGTATATTATTTTAGCATCGGGCGCGTCCCTTATTTTTGCATGGACTGCCTTTTGAGAGGTTTTCTGTCTCATCTTGGACAATTTTATTGCGCCTTTTATTTTTCTTTTTTTCTTATTTTTATTATATATATTTTTTCTTTATATACAGAGGGGGAAGACTCGATCAAATATAATATCACCGCAACTTCTCGCCATTGACGGGGTGCAAGAACGGATTGCCATCCAAGTCTGTTAGCTGCATAGCTCCTCCGGAGAAGATTTTCTTTAGTAAAAACGACCCAACCCAGATAGGAGCCCATTTGCCCAATTGTAAGTACCCAAATCTAGCTCATGCCTTCCGGTTAATTTTCTCGACAATTTCGGTAAGTTTTCCGGTAATTCCCCAGACCTTCCCAGCGTTCCGGAAACATTCCGGAACTGTTTTTTATTAAATAAGGGCTGAAGAGGATCCTTCCTAATTAAGAAACACGTTTTTCTTAATTAGGAAGGAGGGTTCTAGAATTTGCCACCTTGCATGGTTCTAGAATGCTGAGTCATTCAGGATAAGCCCGCACGGCTGCATTAGCTCGCTGCTCCTAGCCGCACGGCTTCATTCACCTTATCCAGATTACCTATAAATAGAGGCCTCCTCTACCCATTTCAACACACACAATAGAGGCACAAAATACACAATACACTTATAAACACTCCCAAGACGTGAAGAATATTGGTGCAAGCTCAAGAAGGTGAAGAAGGAAGGCCAAGAAGCTACCTCCCTCCTCCTTGAAGACCCAAGACCAACCTCTCCTCCTAGCTCCGTTCGAAGAAGCAAAGGAAGCAATTGGTAACCTCGCACGCCCTAACCTTGCTTTTAATTGATATACTTGCTCATTGCATTCATATATCTTGCTTGGGACTTGGCATTTATTCATAAAGATCACATCTTTATCACCCCCTTTCCCTTTTGCATGCATTAAGACCTCATTTGTCATAAAAATGTAGTCTTTTTCATAAAGGTGCATCCTTTGCACCTAAAACCCCCATTTTCAAATAAAAATGTCATTTTTATGCATCATTTGCACATAAAAATCCAATCTTTTCAATAAAAATGCATCCTTTGCATTCAAAAACCTTTTCCAATGCATCATTTGCATAAAAATCCTATCTTTACGCATCACTTGCATAAAGATCATTTCTTTCAATCAAAAAACATCATTTGCTAAAACCAAAAATGTCATCTTTTCATTAAAGAGTCATTTTTCATCATGCATTTCCCCTTTCCCCCAACCTCGGAACGGACCGGTGTAAAAGATCCTATCTTTACATCGTTCCTTCCATTAAAGGTTCACGATTTCTTTGGAAAGGGATAACCTTGAACCCTATATCTCTGATTATCGCTTAAGAAAGAGTATGAAGCCTCTATACGAGCTCGACCATCTTAAAGCGTAGGATTGATGGGCTAAGGACCCTCCTTTTCTAAAGAACCTCATCTTTGACCAAAAGAGAGTCATTCTCTCGATCACGCAAGTCCCGAGGGTCCCGAGGTTAAAATGCAATGATTACAAGTCATAAGATGAGGGCGGGATCATAATCCCGAATACATAAAATCCAAGAAATCCCGAGCGACAACCAATAAATGGTTTGTACGTCCGGAAGATGACTTGGGACATTCCCTCCTTATTTTCAAACACATGCACACAAGAAAGCACGCAAGCAAGCACGATTAATGAAATCATGGGAGACTTGCTCCGGCAAGGCACCTTGGGTGAACGCCAAATGCTCTTGACCGCCATTGAACAAGGTATCAAAGTACGAACTCCATCTATCTTTTATCTCTTTATCCCAGACTAGAACTCTTTGATCTGCATCTTTCACATATTTAACCGTCCCAATATCTCGTGTCCTCTTATCCCTCATACGAGCGATTCTGTAGATGTCCTTTTCCCCTTCTTTTGTATCCAACTTATCACAAAGTTTTTTATTCACCTTTGCTTTTGCGTCTCTTACTGCTTTCTTAGCATCTCTTCTAGCTTCCTTATACTTCTCATAGTTCTCGTCGCTCCTACATTTCCCCAATAATTTGTAGCACGCTTGCCCTTTATTGCTTGTTTTACTTCCTCGTTCCACCATGATGTATCCTTACTTGGTGGCCCGTTTCCTCTAGATTCTCCAAGGACTTCTTTCGCCACCTCCTTTATGGTA
Source organism: Adenophora triphylla var. japonica (assembly GCA_022495995.1). Lineage (NCBI taxonomy): Eukaryota > Viridiplantae > Streptophyta > Magnoliopsida > Asterales > Campanulaceae > Adenophora > Adenophora triphylla. The sequence continues at coordinate 139,078 of JAFEMH010003551.1, read as the reverse complement.
TGTTCCATCTTAGTCCAAGTCGAATCTATATCCATATCCTCCATATTATCCGATCAAATACCGGTATCGACCATCTTAGCTACAAATTTTTGTTGATTCTCCCCTTGAAGTCTCCACCACTTGATTCTAGGGTCTACTACCTGTGGTTTTCTCTTCCTCGAAATTCTCTTACTTCGAAAATCAAGTACCACCAGTCTATGTTGAGTTGCTGTGCTCTCACCCGGAATAACCTTGCAATCTGTATAACTCTTTATACAAGCATTTCTTACTAAGAAGAAGTCAATCTGACTCGCATTACCTCCACTCCTATAGGACACCAAGTGAGATTCTCTCTTCTTGAACCAAGTGTTCATTATACTCAAGTCATATGCCAACGCAAAGTCCAGGATACTATTTCATGCTTCATTCCTCTCCCCAAAATCAAAACCTCCATGTATGCTCTCAAAGCCATGTCGACTAGACCCCACATGCCCGTTCAGATCACCACCAATCACTAATTTCTCACCACTAGGTACTCGTTGCACTACCTCCTCCAAATCTTCCTAGAACACTTGTTTAATAGATGCATCCAACCCTACTTGTGGTGCATAGGCCGAAATAATAGTTATAATCTCATCACGTATCACCAGTTTAATGCCCATAATTCGATCATTCTTCCTGTACACTTCCACCACATCATTAATATACTTCTTATCAATAATGATACCCACTCCATTTCTACCCTTATCCTTTCTTGAGTATCAAAGCTTAAAATCCCAAGACGAAATTTCTTTTGCTTTCTCTCCAACCCACTTAGTTTCATGTAGACACATTATGTGAATCTTCCTCCTCCTCATAACTTCCACCACCTCTGCTGATCTTCCTGTCAAGGATCCATTGTTTCAAGTTCCAAAGCGCATCCCACTACCCTTACACCTACCATGGACTAGCTTCTTTACCCGCACTCGTCCGCAATGCGGGAACCCTTGCATATTTGACACCACCCCCGGGCGAAGAGATGGCGTGTCGCTTCCGGGCGACGATCTAGCAACCTTTGCATACTTATCACTACACCCAGGTCTTTGAAGTGTAGTGCGTCGCTGCTGAGGAAACGCCCCAATGATATTCATATTCCAATTCATGTCATGATAATGTGACAAAATTTTTACGCTGGCTGTCACAAGCCTACCGCAACCCTCACCCTTTATCCTGACTTGAGACAGGCAAGGATAAATCCTTGGTGGGTTTAGGGACGGACTACCCTTTATTTTTATTTAATTTTTTAAATTTTTTACTGACTATGAAATAATATTTTAGACTTTGCTTATTAGTGATTTTTTTTACAAAAAGGTATATAAAAGAAGATAGAAAAAAACTAAACAAATAAAAGTATATAGAAGAAAAGAGGGACAAAGTATGCTATATTTATTTTTTATTTTATTTAAATTTTTTATTGACTAGAAAATAATATTTTAGACTTTGTTTATTAGTGATTTTTTTACAAAAAGGTATAGAAAAAAAGATAGAAAAAAAACTAAACAAATGAAAGTATATAGAAGAAAAGAAGGACGGACTACCCTATATTTATTTTTTATTGACTAGGAAATAATATTTCAGACTTTGGTTATTAGTGATTTTTTTTTTACAAAAAGGTATATAAAAAAGATAGAAAAAAACTAAACAAAAGAAAGTATATAGAAGAAAAGATGGACGGACTACCCTATATTTATTTCTTATTTTCTTTAAATTTTTTATTAACTAGGAAATAATATTTTAGACTTTGTTTATTAATGATTTTTTTACAAATAGGTATATAAAAAAAGATAGAAAAAAACTAAACAAATGAAAGTATATAGAAGAAAAGAGGGACGGACTATCCTATATTTATTTTTTAATTTATTTAAATTTTTTATTGACTAGGAAATAATATTTTAAACTTTGTTTATTAGTGATTTTTTATTACAAATATGTTTATAAAAAAAGATAGAAAAAAATTAAGGTATGCATGGAGTTTAGGATATGTAATATAGAGTTTAGGGGTTGGGATAAAGTAAAAGCATTATTAATATTTTTTAAAGGTTAAATTATTATTATTATTATTATTATTATTGTTATTATTACTATTATTATTATTATTATTAAATATTTTTTTCTTAATTATTACCATTATGTAATATTCAATTATCAATAATATTAGTAAATATTTCTTTACATGTATGGTAATAATTTAGGATATGCATTGTGTTTAGGATATGTAATATAGGGTTTAGGATATAAGATATATGATAAATGATTTAGGGTATAAGGTATGATAAATGGTTTATGGTATACTCCCTCCGTCCCACGTGAATGCAAATTTTCCAAAATGGCAAAGAATATTCACTATTTCACGCACTCATTCTCTCTCCTACTTCACTTTTACACTCACAACATTCTCTCTCCTCACTATTCCTCCCACTCTTTCTCTCTCCTATTTAATTTTTCATATTCACAACATTTAACTTTTTCTCTTTCTTACATCACTTTTTCTTAATTCCCACACCCAAAAAGTTAGTCCACATTCACGTGGGACGGAGGGAGTATGGTATAAGGTATATGGCATATAGTTTAGAATACGTGTTATGAGGTATATGATTTAGAATTTAGGGTATGGGTATAAATATGATTTAAGGTATATGGGTTAGGCTTAGGGTTAGGGATAGCCTTTATAGGGTTTAGGGTTTAGTGTATAGTAGTATATACTATAAGATTTAGGGTATAGGGGTATATTCTTTAGAGTTTAGATATATGATTTAGGGCTTAGGGTATAGGGTATAAATATGATTTAAGGTATATGGGTTAGGGTATGAGATATATAGAATTTAGGGTGTAGTGAGTGATATATATTATAAGGTTTAGGGTATAGAGGTATATACTTTAAAGTTTAGATATATGATTTAGGGTTTAGGGTATGAGATATAAATATGATTTAAGGTATAGGGGTTAGGGTATGTGATATATAGGGTTTAGGGTTTAGAATTTAGCGTATAGTGATATATACTTTAGAGTTTATGTATATAATATAGGGTTTAGGGTATATACTTTATTATTATTGTTATTGTTATTGTTATAATAATCAATTATTATTATTATTGTTATTAACAAGTATTATTACTAACTATTACTAGTATTATAGTAGTAAGTATTTACATCAATTGTATAATTATTTTTATTAAATATTTTTATTTTTAAGTAAATTAAGTATCATTATTATCATTTATTATTATATTTAATTATTATCATTATTATACAAATGAATAGATGTTTTGGACAAAATGATTAAAATGGACAAGCCAATATTACATAGAGTCAAACAAAATTTATGTGAATTTATGTTATTTCAGTCATATTTTTACAAACAGGTCCGTGCGGACATGTTTGTAAAACGGGCCAACGGGCCACGAATCAAACGAATTCTTCTGATCCGCGGGCCAAAACCCAGTTCGTGCGGATTTCTTTGATCCAAGCCCATCCCATATGAAAAGCAGGCTGAACGGGTTACGGCCAGGGCCACGGACTGGACGGGCCACGAACAATGGTATGTGCGAACCTCCCACGGATTTGGGCCCATTTTGGCCATCTCCTCTCCCTTCCCTAACAAAGTGAGCAAAATTATAATATGTCTCACAGAAAAGGGACGTTCATCTTTTTGGATTAGCAAATTTTTGGATTAGCAAATGTCTAAATAAACAATCAATATAATGTCTAAATAAACAATCAATATAGCGCAAACTTCATTTTCGTCAATTGTGCTGTGAAATAAGCTAAAGGAATTATCTTCAAAGTCGTCACTCTGACAATTACATTACAACATTGCCGTATCTTAGGTCTTTGGTTTTCTTTAGTACTCTCTCCGTCCCAGCTGAGTTTACACTTATATTTCTTTTGATCCATTTCAGTCGAGTGTGAACTACCATAAATGACAAAGGTTTTAATATTTTATATTCTCCCTACCCCACCCACTCATTCTCTCTCTTCATTTTTCACCATACAATTTATTCAATCAACCTACTATTAACTCCACTCATTCTCTCTTCATTTTCTACCACATTTTCATTGTCTTAATAATATTTCTTAATTATTGTGTCGAAAAATTTGGTGCACACTTGGGTGGGACGGAGGAAGTATTTATTGATGTATCGGTTTTGTTTAGCCCCCTCCCCTTTTTTGTAGAGGATCTTACAAGTTGTGTAAGAACTCCTTCCTGTTTTTTTTCTGGTGGTTGAGGTTGTCATGTCCCCTACCATGTTTTGTAATTTTTTTGTTCGTTATTAATAAAATCTAGGGAGTACCGTCTCCTTTCGCCAAAAAAAAAAAAGACAATTACATTACTCCCTCCGTCCCGCTTTAAGATTCTGAGTTTGACTTTGCATGGAGATTAAGGAGGAAATATTATATTGAAAGTGTTGTGAGTGTGAAAATAAAATAGGAGAGAATGAGTGAAGGGAATAGTAAATTATAATGGTGTTGTGAGTATTAAAATAATGTAGGAGAGGGAATGAGTTGATGGAATAGTGATAAAATACTTGCCATTTATGGAAAGAAGTAAAGTAAGAACCTTAATTTGGGACAGACTAAAAAAGAAAGTAAGAACCTTAAATCGGGACAGAGAGAGTACAACATAACAACATTAGATAATAATATTGTCATAAAAGAAATCAATTACAGGGTAATCTTGGAAACAAATCTATCGGGACTAAACGGAGCAAGATCAACAATGGCAGCACGACCATCAAGCACAAGCTCAGCAAGAGCTGCCCCAGTGGCTGGACCATTGAGAATGCCCCAACCGCCATGCCCAGTAGCCACATAACAATCCTTCAAACCTGGTACTTGACCTATTACTGGCACTTTGTCATCTGTGTAAGGTAAGAAGGCAGCATACTCTGCTTTCACTCTTGCTTCCCCTTCTCCTCCAACTCTCAGATGGCTTGACACTGTCTGAGCCACTGCTTTTATTACTTTTACCGACTCCGGGTCAGGCTTAATTTCTCCTGGATCCTCTGGAATTTTGCCTTCAATTTCAGACTGCATTCCGAATACATATACCTCCCCTGATTACACACTTAAATCTTCAAGATTAAAGAGCACGCAGTGGTCATGCTAATTTAAATTTACACACACACACACACACATGTACAATTATGGGAACTGAAATTGTTACAATGATAAATATGCTGCAGTGCTGCAACAACTTTTCTTTTATTTTCTTTTTATGTTTTTTAATATATACTCCAACAAGTGCCCCGTTGATTGGGTGAGCCTCCAGACTTTTTAAAGTGGAGATGCGTACTGGTCCAAATCAATAATCATAGAACCACACAGTAAGAAGTTCAAGATTGAATTATACTACCCTCATCCAAGTATATATAATATCATACTTTGAAATTTCATGAAACTTTAATTAAAATTCAATTATATAGATAAGAGTATGATAGTATTTGAATTATAACTGAAAGAGTGAAAACTTGCCTGTTGGACGGGGATACACCCCCGGGGTCATCAGCGTCCTATCCTGGGCAGTATAGTAACTCAGGAAAAACGCATGCGGCGTAAATACATCACGTTGTTTGGGCTCCAAAACTAAACTATGAGCTTTAAATCCAGAAACTCTGAATATCGAAGACAAAAGTGGTAAACTGATACTCCACGGCCCAAGAGCCAGCACCACCGTATCAGCTTCAATTACTTCCCCTCCCTCCAACACCACCGCCGCCACTCTCCCACCCTCCACTGCCACACTCTCCACTTTCCCGATCACAACTTTCGTCCCATACTCAGCCACCGCCCTTGACATCACCGTCCGGCAGAACAACATAGGATCCACTTGGGCCGAGGTCTCCGTCGTTGCAATAATCTTTGGGTTGTTTGCTGGACCGTCGAGCCACGCAGGAACCTCCGGGCTTGGATTTCCTGGAGCTTCTGATTCATTGATGGAAAGGGTGAGGGTGGTGAGTGGTCGGTAACCATACGATTGTGGGCCATTGAGTTGTTCAGCTAAGGAACTGTGGAGAATGTAGCTGGCACGGGCAAGTTCATTGACAGGCTCGTCGTCGAGCATTTCGAGAGCCAGAAACCCAGCGGCTTTGCCGGATGCTGCACAGGCGATTGATGACCGTTCAATGAGAGTTACAGCAGCACCTTTCTTGGTAAGGAAATAGGCGGTGCAAACTCCGATGACTCCGCCGCCGCAGACCACCACTCGCTTGGGTGGATTAACGTGATCCATTAACTTGTTTGACGCCCGAGATCGATTCGGATACAGGATGTCTATTTATTCCCTCAGGCTCAGGGACACAGGAGGCGAGGAACACGTGGTATTGGTTAGGCGGGCATACTGTTCCACCTGCTCTGCTGCAACAGAGAAAGCGACATCTCTATTATTTGAAAATCATTTGTTGAGATAAAGATTAGATGGGATCCACCATGCATAACAAAATCTCACTTCAGCCCCACAGTAGGAATGGCGCTTCTAAATGAAAGAATGAGGCCAAAAATGGTGTACGACAGCGTTTTAGGCTAAAAGATACGTATTCACCTAAATCTTTCTTTCATAATTAAAATAAGATTTGCTCTTTTTAGAATTTAAAAAATATATACTCCTCCCAAAAAGGACTTGTTATAAATCAAATTGATGCTGCCAAAAAGATTCAATCAGCCCAAATTCAGCGATCGGTTGTACTCCGACGATTGAATAGCCTGAAAAAGAAACAAGAAACGTAAACTAAGCCGGGGCTTCTCCGGTAAAGGTCCTCCGGCGTGAGAGTAAGTATACGTGTGTATTGAGAGAAATCAATTTGACAGAGTTTAGGATCAAAAAGATAACGTACCAAAATACGTGAATTATGACTTGCATTTATAGGTAGAATAATGTAGAATCTATGTTGAATTAGATTATATTATCAATCAAGTGAGGCGTCCGCCCCTCTTGAAGCCAGGCGTCCGCCTCACTACTCCTCTCTACGGCTTCCACTGCGACATTCCAGGCGGCCGCACCACCAGGTTCCAGGCGCCCGCCTCAACCCATTTTCACCAACGGTGACGATCCGCCTTTGAGGCTGCGCCTCGAAAGTGTCCTGCGCCCGCCTCGTGACTGGTGCTCTCAGTGATGCTTCCTCTTCGTTCATGTACATTAAGCTTGTTCATTTATTTTAGGTTAATGTATAGTAGTTTTAGTCTCTTCGTATAAGGGCTCTCCATTGTATATATATGCAAATTCCTCGGTTGAGTAATATATAGAACGATAATTCACTCCAATATTTCTTCGTAGTATCGAGCCTGGCGAGTCCTCACCTAAAACCTAGCCGCCGATTGGGTGCTATGGTTAATGAAGTTGATCAGCGAAGGTCTCCTCCTCCAAGAAGGATGATCCGACTCACTCTCCGTTTTATTTACATCCCTCCGAACAATCTGGTTTGATAATTTCACCGGTGATTCTAAAGGGTTCAAACTACGACGAATGAGCTCGATCCATGAGGAATGCTCTCGAGCTAAAAGAAAGCTTGGCTTCATCACCGGTGCGATGTTGGCAGCCTCGATGCAAGTGTCTGAGGAAGAATGGCTTATGGTCAATTCCATGGTGGTAGCATGGGTCCTCAATACGGTTGAATCGACCTACGCTCAACAACGACTTATGCGACTTGAGTGGGAGCTACGTAGGATGATCTCCAGAGAGATTTTCGGTTGTGGCAATGCACCTCGCATTCACTGACTTAAAGCCGAGATTGCTAATTGCAAACGAGGGAGGGTTGCCGGTGGTGGAATACTACGGTAAACTTAAATTGATGTGGGATGAACTTGTTAATTATGATCCTCCGATTAGTTTGTTCTTGCAGGGTGCACTTGCGATATAGGCGACTACTTTGACGAAGAAACGGAAGCGAAGCTTCATCGGTTTTTGATGGGCACGAATTCGGCCATATTTGGGACGGTAATCTCCAACATCTTGAGTACCGATCCTCTTCCACCCATTACTCGCCTATTCCTTGATTACCCAAGAAGAAACGGGCGTGAGCGTAGCTAAAGGAAACGAAGATAGGGGCGAGAAGAGCTGTTGCCTTCGGCTAGGGATATTCCAGTCTGCGATGTCGCTGCCACGGACCAAAACCTTCGCCACCGGTCAAGGTTTTCCGAGACAAGACAAAACAGTGCGTGCTCATTGTGGGAAAGTTTGGACATGTTGTGAAAGATTGTTTTCAACTTCACGGGTATCCCAGGAATGGTGGGAAGAGAGGAATAGGGTGGTGGAGTTGGTCGTAGCGGTGGGTCTCGAGGCCGTGGACGGGGGTAATCGTGGTAGGGCTAATGCGGTTGACATCAAGGGGTGGATCCTGCGCTTCTTCGAACGGTAACCATGTAGCTACGAGAGAGACGTTCGTAATAATTTTTCCGGCACGAGCAACGATCAGTATCTACCTTGGTGAATCTTCTCAATGCTTGTACTCCGACCTCCTCAGACAAACTTTTCGGTAAGAATTATGAATGGTTGTTGGATACGAGCTTCGCAACATATGACGGGTAATCTTGAATTTCGACTAATTTATCTTCTATTCCCAGTTGTGAGATTGGGATGCGAACGGAGAAATAGCTTTGGCAAAGCAAGAAGGGGTCGCTCTCCTTGGGCGAAATCTTTATTTGGAAGATGTCCTATTTGTTCCTTCCATGCATTGCACTCTTATTTACATTTGCACGGCTTGTTATGCAATTACATTGCTGTCACATTTTCTTTCTAATTTGTGTATTATACAGGAGAGTCACGAGGACTTTGATTGGAGCGGGTGAGCAACGCAATGGGGTATATTTGTTTCGAGCTATTGGTAGTGCACAAGCAAATAATGTTTCTGTCGACGACTCGTCACCTTTGGCACATGCGGATGGGTCACCCCTCGAGTCTGTTTTAAGTAATATTCTGGTGTAGGGAGCATCGAGGAGAAGGATTGTTTGAAATCTCCTTGTGACATTTGTCTTAAGAGCAAAACAAACTCGGGATAGTTTTCCTTTAAGTAATAATAGAGCGAGAGACTCTTTTGTTTTGATTCATATTGATTTATGGGGTGATTACCGCGTTAAATCTTCTTGTGGTGCATCTTATTTTTTGACTATTGTCGATGATTATTCTCGTGCGGTGTGGGTTTATTTATTAGGCCGAGAAAAGCGAAGTGCCGGTATTGTTAAAATTTTTGCTCTACGACGAAAGGCGGTTTGGCAAACGAGTTAAAACCATTCGTAGTGATAATGGTACGAACTACGTCCTTTACGGCCTTATTTTCGTGACAATGGGATTTTGTTTGAATCATCGTGTACGGTACTCCTCGGCAATGAAATGGACGAGTTGAAAGGAAACATCGCCATATATTGAATGTTGCTCGAGCTCTTCGTTTTCAAGCCAACTTACCTATTCGGTTTTGGGGTGAGTGTGTTCTTCTTTTGTCACTTAATTAATCGTACCACTGCTCGTCACTTGACGGACGGACCCCATATCCAAGTTCTACATGGCAAACCCCCTCTTTATAGTCTTTTAAAAATCTTTGGATGCCTTTGTTATGTTCATGATCAACGGAGAGATCATGACAAGTTTGGTGAAAGAAGGACGCCGTTGCATATTCGTTGGTTATTCTTTTGGACAAAAAGGGTGGAAAGTGTATGATTTAGATAAAGAAAATTTTTTTGTTTCTAGAGATGTTGTGTTCTTTGAACAAATATTCCCGTTTATGGATACGGTAGAAGATGTGCCGAATAATTTGGCACCGTTCCGTCTTCTTCTTATGAGGTTCGGCAACTTGATGTTACCTCTCGTATCTAGACCGAATGTGGAGGTGCCGGTTGCTGGCGAGGAGAAGCTACCATGCCGAGTGAGGGAGAAAGTGTGATGCATGACCCGCTCTTATGCTTTGGGCCGAGACACCGGAGGTCCTTCGACTTTGGGTGATGGTTCGGAGTTGAGGGAGTAGTCCTCCGGATTTAAGCGACACTCACGGGGATTGAGCAGGTTGGGTAGGGGTCATCGGGCAAAGCAGGCACTGCTTACTTAAAAGACTACGTTGTGCACAGCGGCTGAATATACCCTCTGCGTGTGCTTCATCTCCTTCAAAGTCTAAAGGTACTCGCTATCCTATACAAATATATGAACTGTAATAGATTTTACGTGCATCCAACGTGCTTTCTTAGCGTGATTGAATGCGGGTGTTGAACCTACCTCATATCATGAGGCGGTAAAGGATCCCGAAATGGCGAAAAGCCATGCATGATGAGATTGCGGCCTTAGAGTCTAATAATACGTGGACCTTGCAACACTTACCACAAGGCAAACGAGCAATAGGATGCGAAATGGGTCTATAAAATCAAATACAACTCCGACGGGACGGTAGAAAGATATAAAGCTCGACTCGTGGTTCTTGGAAATAGACAAGTTGAGGGATCGATTATAATGAGACATTCGCCCGGTAGCCAAGATGGTGACGATCGCACTTTTCGACGATTGCGGTTGCCTCAGCTGGGAACTTCATCAAATGGATGTGCACAATGCATTCCTCCACGGTGAGCTGCGGGATGAAGTTTATATGAGATTGCCACCGGGGATTTCGTGATGATTCGGGTAAGGTATGTAGACTTCGTAAGTCTCTTTATGGTTTAAAACAAGCACCACGATGTTGGTTCTTTAAGTTGATGTCATCTCTTAAAGGGTTATGGTTTTCAACGATCGAGTTCGGATCATTCTCTTTTCACTTACCGGAAGAATGGGTCAATATTAATTGTTTTAGTTTATGTTGATGATTTAATTGTTGGTGGGAATGAGTCAGAATTAATTAGTAAGTTCAAGGCATATCTTGGAAAATGTTTTCGTATGAAGGATTTGGGTTTCTTAAAGTATTTTAAAGGGTATCGAGGTTGCACGAAATAAAGATGGGTCATTTTTGTGTCGCGCAGTATGCGCTTGATATTATTTCGGAGTTGGGTATGCTTGGTGCCAAGCCAACGAGGGGATGCCACTTGAACAAAATCATCGCCTTGCTCTAGATAATGGTCCTCTTCTACATGCGCCCGACAAGTATCGTCGGTTGCTGATTGGGCGTTTGATTTACTTGACTATTACTCGGCCAGGAGCTTAGTTACTCTGTTCATATTCTTGCGCGGTTATGCGATCACCTCGTGTGGCTCATTGGGAGGCGGCGTTACGGGTTGTTCGGTACTTAAAATCGAGTCGGGTCAGGACTCATGCTTGATCGGTTCCCAGCTTGCGGTTGACGGCTTATTGTGACTCAGATTGGGCTATTTGTCCGCTTACACGGAGATCTATTGCGGTTACTTAATTCTTTTGGGTTCTTCGCTCTATTGCGTGGAAAACCAAGAAACAACAAGCATTTCTCGGTCCTCTCTGAAGCCAGAATATAGGGCACTTGCGGTGCCACGCTTGCGGGTGAAGTGGCTTAAGGGTCTTCTTTTGTCACTTGGTGTTATTCAACATGGTCCTATCTTTGATTCGGTCGACGGTTTATACGCCATGCATATCGCAGCCAATCCCGTGCTCCATGAACGTACGAAGCACATTGAGATCGATTGTCACTTTGTTCGTGACGAGATACGCAATAAAAACATTGCTTCTGCATATGTTCGTACGTCTCGCACCGATGCTGCTCACCTTTGAAGTCTCGGTGTCCTCATGCGGTTCTTCCTCTCCAATTTGGGCGTTCGAGATCTTCACGCTCCAACTTGAGGGGAGTATTATCAATCAGTGAGGCGTCCGCCCTCTTGAAGCCGGGCGTCGCCTCACTACCTCTCTACGGCTTCGGCTGCGACATTCGGGCGGCCGCTGCCGGGTTCCGGGCGCCGCCTCAACCCATTTTCACCAGCCGATCTTCGCCTTTGAGGCTGCGCCTCAAGTGTCCCGAGCGCCGCCTCGTACGGCGGTGCTCTCGTGATGCTTCCTCTTACGTTTCATTGTACATTAAGCTTGTTCATTTATTTTAGGTTAATGTATAGTAGTTTTTAGTCTCTTCGTATAAGGGCTCTCCATTGTATATATATGCAAATTCCTCAGTTGAGTAATATATAGAACAGATAATTCACTCCAATATTTCTTCAGATTACTTAAGAGATAAGATATGAATCCTAAGAGGATTATATATGCCGAGGAGTCTTTGTTTGACTTGAATTGTTGTGAAAGGTGGTTACAATCCTAGGAGGATTGTAACTGCTCAATCTCCTAACTGGAATAGGACTGCACAAACTCTGCACGAGATGCCGAGATGGCACTTTCCTCGTCCTACGTAGCCTGGCCGGCTTATGAGGAGTCGAAGAAGGGATCATATAAATGGAGAGCCAGTCATGATGACGTCATGGCCGAGGAAGCCTCCTCGTCCTCAAGGGAGATCATCTTGACCTTGGAGGGAGTCTCCTCGACACTCCAAGCCTTGGTCATTTCTCCTGTTTAGGCCTTGGTCGGCCTAGGGAATGCCGAGGTGATTACATACGAGGAAGCCCAAGTCTTCCCTCGTAGCTGAGACTTGATGGATTATGTTTATGGCCCCAATCCACTTGGGCCTTACCCGGACAAGCCCATGTTCGTATCTCGGTTTATACTGTTCAGTGGCCCCCGACTTTCTAGCTCGACTTATGACAAGGAGAAAGTGATCTCGTCCTCGGCCTACGAGAATACGAATAGGCGTCACGTGGCAATGTCGCTTCAATATCTGTGTCGTTACATTATCCGCCGGTTACTAGTGCAAATGATGGGGCATTGTCCACTAGATCTAACACGTCTTGGGAACCCACCAATGCATTAAATGTTGGGGGCAAGGACGGCGCCATACCCATTTTGACCCGTTTGACTTGGATCTTGACCCGTCTGTGTGGGTATAAAAACAATACCCTTATTTCAATTTCACATTTTATCACCCTTGTCCATTGAGAGCGAAACCCCAAGATTAAAAAACCCTTCGTGTTCTTGATTTCGAGTTGCCCAGAATCATCAGAGACGCTTGAATCGCCCGCTCGTTTTCATTCAACTTCATCGAAAACAGGTATAATCACTTTCCCTTACTGATTTATGCCTTTTACTTTGTATTTTTGGGGTTTTGTTGAATTTGATTTTGAGAAACCGCCATTGTTGTCCTTTCGAAGTTTCTTCTTGAGTTGTATTTGAACGATTTCTTGAACCCATTCTACCCCTTTGTCCCCTTTTAGCAATGACCCGTTCTTGGGACACAAACCTCGTGAAATTCATGGCTACCACAAGGGAAACCTTAGGGTTTACCGAAGGGACAGGGGGCCATAGTTGTTGGTGACCCTGATGGAAATAGGGGAAAAGTTGACGAGATATGGATCTCCGAGGGAAGATCTCCGCTATCCGAGCAAGTTTAGAATTGATCGGGTTGATTCCATGTCTCCAAGTATGACAGTATTTCACAGCTGGGATGAGATGATTGAACACATCATTCTCTTCTACCTGACGTCGGACCATCTTAGATGTCCTCATTTGAGTGGTAAGGCTCCCTCCCCGTCCTTATTATAAATGACGAGGAGGGGCAATCTTCCTCTTCCCCGTCCTTATGCCTTGGGGCTTTTGTTGACTCTTGTTCCTCGATTTTATGCAGATATGACGGGAAGAGGAATTGAAGCCAGCACTAGTGGTCCCTCGACCTCGGCTAATATAGTTGATGCCTTTGTAGAGGGACGAGGGAGAGCAGGCCGAGGTAGATCCGACCAAGGTAGGGCTTACCAACCCAGACCAAGGCCAGTTAAGGCCGGGGAGCCAATGCTCAAAATACGGAGTGCCGAGGGAGGAGTATAGATTAACTTATCTCGGTCATCCGACCTTCGAAGATGAGAGAGAGAGAGAGAGAGAGAGAGGCATATGTTCTATTACAGCCTGAACCTCGTCCATTTCTATTTCAAACAATTCCAGTAGGGACTTCGTCTTCCCTTGGATCCCTTTATAAATGAGTTCCTAGGATATATGCAAGCCGTCCCGGCTATGCTAGGAGCCAACGGTGTTAGGGTCCTCGTAGGCTTCATAGTCTTGTGCCGTAGCTTAGAGTTTGAGCCTACCCAGTCTGCTTTCCACCACTTCTTCTCTGTCAGCTATATCAAGGAAACCAAGCTCATCGTGATAAGAAGTGACTCTAAGAAGCCCAAGATTATTCTTCCCATGTCGAGCAAGGTGTCTGGCTGGGACAACCACGTAATAAGAGTGGAGAGCCGATAAGGCTGGGAGTTCGCTTCTCCTTCTCGTGATCCTGCTGCGTCCAAGGCGGTATTAAGAGTTGAATGGTCCGATGCCTTGATAGCTCGACTTATGGAGTTTGCCGGGGTAGGTCTCCTTGATTGGTCAGTCTTGGAGGCGGATGATCGCTACTATATCCAAGCCGGTATAATGCCAGGACCGAGGGACGGCCTGGAGCCTCTCGTCACCGTCAATAGGGGGAGAAGGTTTAATGACTGGAGGGTCCATCCCGGTTTGGTCTTCCACTCTGATTGTGCTCATTGCCAGCTTGATCCCAAGGTGATATCAATGTCTTAGAGAAGAGGACATCGTAGGATGTAATGATTCATCCTTCCTCGTATTTCATACTTGTAAATATTTCTTATTGTTGATCACGTCGTAATCTAATTGTCTCTTCCTCGTCTTATGTAGATCTAACCGCCGAGCAAGAATCAGAGATGGCCTCCAAGAAAGTTGATCAACGTGAGTTGATCAAGCTCAAGAGGTGGGCAGCCAAGACCTCTGCTATTGACCAGAGGAAAGATGAAGCAACCCGTCGTCAATTACTCCTGTCTACCAAGGAGGCAGTCGCTGTCCCCGTCAAGCCGGTTGGGAGGTTGCTGACGAGGAGGCTTTGGGAAGCCAAGGAAAACAAATCATTGAGGGGAATAGCCCCCAAATTACAACTGTTGAGACCGAGAGGCCAACTGATATCCCGGCTGCCGAGGAGACGGACCTCGTCCATCGATCCTCGAGCTAGAAGAGGCCGTCATCTGGTCCTACTGATGGGGAGCCTTCCTCGAAGAGGGTTGCTGACGCTGACATTTCTTCTCCTCCACTGCTCACTCCTCATACCGTTAAAACCTATCCTGAGGCCGAGCAGCTGGCTCGGCAACTCATTGCCTCGACCCAACCCTTTAGAAGCCTCAATGTTTTAGCCAGGGAGGGCCCCCATGTCAGGATGGGCTGAGCAGTTGTCCAAAGGGCCATGGATGAGGAGCTTCTTCAGAGCTTGCTCCAGAATAACTCGAGCAAGGAAAATATGGCCAGTAGGAAAGGTCTGTTGATATCCGAGGTAGATCCTTGCACTTTCCCTCTCGTACTTCATACTTTGTATTTTTTTTTTGATGTCGCTAATGTTGCTTCCCTGTTGTAGCTTGCGACCATGGTCGCCTACGAGAACATTCACAATAAGGCCGTGGATGAAAAAACGGAAAAACTTAATTAAGGCAAGGATCAGCCAGAGGGAGGCCGACGTCGCCGCTGCTCCTAGCTCGTTGAACGCAAGGGAAGCTGAGTTGGAGGTTGAGAAGGAGACCAAGGCAAAGGCCGAGGAGGCAATGAAGGTGGCCAAGGAGGCCAAGGTCCGGGCTGAGGAGGCCCTCAAGTTGAAGGATGCCGAGATGGACAAGCTAGAGAAGCTCAAGGATGAGGCACTCAAGTCTGCCGAGGTAGCTGCTGCTAAAAACTTGGAGCTGGAGGCCAACATTCCCTCCAAGGAAGAGGAGGCAGTAGCCCAGTTTAAGGACAGCCCGGCCTTTAATGATGTCGTTAATGACAAAACAACCACCATATTCCAGGATGGCTACTTACACTTGGCTCGTCGGCTTATGGTGGACACCTCCCATAGCCTGGACTTGACAACCATTGCTCAGCTTATATGCCAGGACGGGTACGATGAAGCAGCTCAGTCTCTTCACTACCTTGTTCCCTATTCTGAATATAATTTAGAGTTGATAGCCGAGCTGGATGCTCGGGCCGGCCGAGAAGCCTGGGTTCCCCAGTCAGTTGATCCTGATAATCTTAACACTTTAGTTGAAAAGATCGAGGACGAGATGGAAGTGTATCGGGATGACCATTGAGGAGCCGACCAACGAGGAAACTCAAGTTGACGCTCATACTCATCGTGTCACTACTACCTTCAATGCCGAGCTGAATGCTGATGCTGATGAACAAGCTTTCTTCGGGGAGCCCCCTCAGAGGGAGAAGCCTTAGAACTTTTTCTTCTTGATGTAATAGATTAAGTCCTTTTGTAATTCACTTTTTGAATATAATGAAATGTCCCTTTCTTTCAATTCACATCGTCTCTACTATGCATTTTGATAAATGAACTGTTTGTTTGAATGCTTGTTTGTGGTTTTTGCACAAGTACAAGCCTTCTTTTGGGGAAGCCGAGGAAGGGTTCCTCGTACTTTACTATTTATCTAAAACGAGGATGCTATCTTGGTCTTAGATGTTTGGCAATTTTGCCTCAAGTCATTAGGCCTAGGAGGGGTTCCTCGGTCTTGACTGCTAGATTTTTCTTCTTTTTCGTCTCCTTATGCCGAGGAAGATTACTCGTACATAGGGTTTAGACGTGGAAGGACAGTAGTTGTTTTAGGCCGAGGTGTTTCCTCGGCTAGAGTTGAGGCTTGCCCTTCTTTTTCATCTCCTTATGCCGAGGAAGGTGACTCGTACATAGGTTTTAGATGGTTTTGCCTGTAGTCATTTTTAGGCCGAGGTGTTTCCTTGGCCAGACTTAAGGCTTCCTTCTTTTTCATCTCTTTATGTCGAGGAAGGTGACTCGTACATAGGTTTTAGATGTTGGCCAGTTAGTCGTTTATGTCGAGGTAGGCTAGACGTTTGGCTTGTTCTTTTTGAAGGCCGAGGATAGGATCCTCGTTTTCCAATGTTGTCTTGGCAGTTGGTGGTTGCTTTGCATGTTGAAGATGTAAATTTCATAACTAAACTTGATTACATCAAAATGCAATCCTACCATAATAAAAAAGAGTAAAAGACTAATAAAGACTAATCTATTACATAAAGATAAACTAGAACTAATGATAGTATTTCCGCAGGTTGTCAGAGTGCCACGGATGCTTGAGCTCTTTCCCCTCCTTAGTCTTTAATCTGTAGGTCCCTTCTCGAATGACTTGGGTTATGATGTAGGGACCTTCTCAGTTTGGGGAGAGCTTGTTTTGTTCAGCTTTCCGGCCGGTAGCTTCAATTTTCCTAAGTACCTAATCGCCAACTTGGAATACTCTTCTGTTGACCCTCTTGTCATGATACGCCTTGGTCCTTTGCTTGTATTTCACCATTCTCAACTGAGCAGCTAGTCTCTTTTCATCCACGAGGTCTAGGTCTAGGAACCTGTTGACCCTGTTGACTTGCTCATTGTAGTTAGAATTTCTTAGAGTAGGGATAGCTATTTCAGCCGGTGCCATAGCCTTAGAACCGAAGGTTAATGCAAATGGGGTTTCCCCGGTTGGCCCCCGGGTGGTTGTGCTGCCTATAAGGCTAGGGGAAGTTCATCCAACCATCTACCATCACTACCTTCCAGGTTCTTAGTAGGGGCTGTAAGGACCAACTTGTTGGCTGGTTCCGCTTGTCCGTTGCCTTGAGGTCTACTCACAGATGACTTGATGTGACAAACTCCGACTCTACTCAACTCCACTGTGAATGCCGTCGAGAACTGAAGACCATGATCTGAAATGATAGTGTGTGGAACCCTAAAGCGACACCAGATGTGATCATGGACGAAGTTGATTGCATTTTCCTCAGTCTTGGCCAATGCTTTTGCTTCAATCCACTTTGAAAAGTAGTCGGGCGGGAGGGAAGGGTCCGATGATGTCAATCCCCCACATATCAAATGGCCATGTAGGTAGTACAAGAGTTTGCTCAACTGCTGGGAGTCTAGGAATGTCAGAGTATCTCTGGCACTTGTCACATTTTTTAACATAGGCTTGCGCGTCCTCCCTCAGGTTTGGCCAATAGTAACCTAGCAGGATGATTTTATCGGCTAAGGTTCTGGCCCCCGGGTGTCCACCGCAAACGCCTTCATGGACTTCGGCCAATAGATTCTCAATTTCCTTGGGATAGACACACCTCAGCAGTGGCTTAGTGAAGGATTATCTGTAGAGGACTCTATTCATTACAACGAACCTTGGTGATCTCTTCTTGATAAGCTTAGCTTGCGTTTCATCTTCTGGGAGTTGGCTCTTCTCGATGTAGTCCATGTAGTCATCTATTCAACACCTCTTCTCTCCATCTAGGAGCATTACTTGTAGTCTTTCATATGCGGGTTCTTCAGCAAAAACTTAGTATGGATTGGAGTTAGACTCATTCACATCCATAGTCGCTAGTTTAGATAGAACATCCGCAATTGGTTGTCTTCCCTGCCTATCTGACTGATCTCAAAAAATTCCAGCTTCTTCCTCATGTCTAGGACCAGGTCTCTATACTTGGTAAGTACGGGATTTTAGGTGTTATACTCTCCCCTTACTTGTTTGAAAACAAGTTGGGAGTCACAGAAAGCCGCAACTTTAGTTGCTCCATAGAAGGAAGCCAACTCGATACCAAATATCAGAGCCGCGTATTCAGCTTGGTTGTTGGAGGCAGGGAACTTGAATCTGATGATATCCTGGATGGTGTGCTCTCCTTCAGGACTTGCTAGTACCACTCCAGCTTCACTTCTCTCATTTGTGGCTGAGCCATCAGTGTATAGGACCCAACAGTTGGATGGGAGCTCGATGGTTGACCCTTCTTCCTCCGGTGCTCTATGCTTACGGGAGGTTAGGACGTGTTCACCCATGAACTCAGTTTCGACCATGAAGTCAACCAGAGATTGTGCCAGGAGGGTATCCCTTGGTTGGTAAGTGATATCTGTAAGAGCGATGGACCAATTGAGAAGACGTCCGGAACTATCCAACTTGTGTAAGATTTTCTTCAATGGTTCATTGGTATACACCATGATAGGATGTGCAGAAAAGTAGGCACATAGTTTCCTTGACGCTATAACAAGCGCGTATGCTATCTTTTCCGCATTAAAGTATCTACTCTCCACGTCTGACAATGCCTTGGAGACATAGTAGACTGGTTTCTGAGTGCCTTCATCATTTCGGACTAGTACCGCTGCAACTGCGTGGTTCATGGCGGCTAGGAAGACATATAGCATCTCACCCATAATCGGACTACTCAACAAGGGAGGGGAACCCAAGTACTCCTTCAACTGGAGGAATGCTTCAGTACATTCGGGAGTCCAGGAGAAGCTCTTAGCCCCCTTCAAGACCTTGAAGAAAGGCAGTGATTTTTCGGCGGATTTGGCAATGAATCTCCCAAGGGCCGCTATTCTTCTATTCAATCTCTGAACCTCCTTGATGTTGGTAGGCTCCTTCATGTCAATAAGGGCTTTGATTTTCTTAGGGTTTGCCTCTATTCCTCTTTGAGATACCATGAAGCCTAGAAACTTTCCAGTTGTCACCCCCAAACACACATTTACTTGGGTTAGCTTCATGTTGTTGGCTCGGAGATTGTTAATTGTTTCCTCCAGGTCAGGGGCGTGACTGCCCTCCTTGGTCTTTATGACCATGTCATCAATGTAGGCCTCCATTTTATGACCTATTTGTTCTCCAAACACTTCATTCACCATGCGTTGGTACGTAGCACCCGCATTTTTAAGCCTAAAGGGCATCATGATGTAACAATAATTTCCCCCTGATGTTTGGAAGGCTGTCTTCTCAATGTCCTCTTTCACCATTTTTATCTGATGATAGCCTGAATAGGCATCTAGGAAACTGAGAGTTCGGTGTCCAGCAATGGAATCCACCAACTTGTCAATTCTGGGAAGAGGGTAGCTGTCCTTTGGGAAGGCCTTGTTGAGATCGGTGAAGTCAATGCACATTCGCCACTTCCCATTTTGCTTTTTAACCATCACCACGTTGGCCAACCAAACGGGTATTTCACTTTTCGTATGATTTCGGCGCTAAGTAACTTTTGCACCTCCTCCTTGATAGTTTCCTCGTTGTCTTTTGCAAAGATCCTCCTTGTCTGCGCGATAGTTTTAACAGACGGATCAACTTCCAGGTGGTGGAGGGCCACTTCTTCATTAATCCCCCTCATATCTCCAACTCTCCAAGTGAAGACATCTAGACTATTTTTTAGGAGGGAGATGATTTCTTCCTTTTCTTCCGGGGATAGCTGCCCCCCGAGTTTGATATTTTGCTCAGGGTAGTCAGGGTTGATGATTACCTCTTCCAATTTATCCACGGGTTCCATTTCTGGACCGTCTCGAAATTCCAAGGATTCAATGATGATTTTTCTAAGTCTTCTACCCTCATTGTCATTTACGTTGAGGCCCTCTTCCTCCATCATCTGTCTCCGGGACGGACGGAACTATGTCATTGTCCTCTTCAATTTCTAGGATTGTGGGTTCCTCCTCTGGTACTTCAATAATAAAGCTCATCCTGGAGCTGGTGTGGGTAGTTTTTAGGGACTTAGAGATTTTCATGTTGTCTTCTGGTGTATCAATCTCCACCATTTTAGTTATTTTTCGGCTCTTCACGACATGCTCCAAGAAGTCCTTAGCGGTCGCCCTCACGCATCCAATTCCAGCATGAGTAGGAATTTTGACTCGTTGGTGAGGACGGGAGGCGACCAACCCAAGTTTTGCTTGACTTGGAATGCCTAGAATAGCATGCTAGTCACTTGTCAGATCCATGACTACGAAAGTGATTGTGGCCACGGTTCGGAGGAGATGTTCACCAACTTCCAGTTGTAAATCAACAGTTCCCTTGGCACCGACTTTATGGTTGGTGAAACCTTCTAGTCTTCCGTGGTAAGGTTCCAGGATGGTATCTTTCAAGCCCATCATCTGGAAGCCGGAGTAGTACAAAATATCTCGAGAGGCCCCCGTGTCAATGAGGAGTCTCTCGGATTCACAATTGTCAATTCTTCCCTTTATCACCAAGGGCTGTTTGCGAGCTGCGCAGCTTCCAGTCAATTCATTGGGAGAGAAGCTGATGACCTCTTCTGCCTTGTGAACCCAGACAGGAACATGGTATACCTTGCTTAATTCATGAATTTGGTCCCTCAACTTCCTGGTGGAGACTGTCTCTTCTCGAATTACATGCAATTTGTCTCTAGGAGGTCTTTGCTCCGTGTCCTCACTCTTATCATCATCTTCTTCATCATCTTCCTTCCTTTTCCGCTTGCCATCTTTCTTCATGACATAGCAATCAATCTTGCCTTCGTCAACCTACCTTTGGATCATTCGTTTCAAGGCAATACAATTTTCAGTGAAATGACCATGGTCCTTGTGGAAATCACAGTATTTAGATGGGTCACGAGGAAACTTCGGTTTGCCATTGAGTGGACGAGGAGGTGGAAGGTTTACCATCTGCATGATTTCTGTGATCAGCTTGGTAGGGGGGGTGAAAATTTCACTTTTTCAGTGCCACGTGTTCTATTCTTCCCCTTGAAGTCATTTCCGTTAGACTGGTGGTTCTTGTCTTTATCTGACTCTGCTTCTATTTTGTCAGATCTTTTCTTGCTTTTCTCCTCTGCCATGGCGATAGCATATGCCATGATGAACAGGTCGGATTTTGTTTTAGGTTCTCTGGCGGAGAGTTTATAGATAAGCTGTCCGGATCTCAGCCCTGAATTGAAACATACAATCACTTCCCTGTCAGTAAGGCTTTCCTCCACTTGATCCGTCATGGCTCGGAATCTGTTATAATAACTTAGTGTGGTCTCATTCTTTCCTTGCTCGATGTTGGCAAGGTCTGTCAACATCTTCTTCCTTCTCCCTGCCATGGCAAAGTGATCTAGGAACATCCTCCTCATGCTCCTTCAACTGTCAATGCTTCCATTTTTAGCTCACGGTACCAGGTCAAGGCTGTTCCGGAGAAGGTACTGGAAAAGGCTTTAGAGAGAACGTCATCTTCTTTGGTGAGGAGGGCCATAGTAGACTCAAAACTTTGCACATGGTCCCGTGCGTCAGTGGTTCCTCCATACTTGTCAAAACTCGGGACCTTGAAGGCAGGGTTTGATGGTACATCATTTATTCTATGGTAGAAGGGACGGGTTGCACTAGTATCATCATCTTCCTCGTCCTTCTTTCCCATCTCCATATCGTCAATCCTCTTTTTCAAGAGCAACAGCTCTCTAGCATCAATCCCATTTTGAGTGCTGAAATGAGAGCTGCGGTGGGAACTTCGGTAGGACCTTTCTTTTGGGTGACCATTCACCCTACTGTGCTCCTCGTCACCCCGTTGGTTTTCTCCTCGCTTGGAGGGTGTCTTGTCTTTCCTAGGCTCCATCTCTTGGTGGCCGAGGATCATTCTGTACGGACAAGGACTCCTCGGCCTTGCATGATTTCTGGGTCGAGGTGAGTTATGCCGAGGATGATGGCTATGCCGAGGAGAATTGTTACGATGAGGAGGGGAGAAACGTCTAGCCTGACTGAGCCTTGCTCACAAGTCGGCTGAGTTAACCTCCTGCTCCCTCGAATTCAAGTGGCTTCTCAGGTCTACTAAATTCCTCTCCTTTTCATGATTATTAGACCGAGGACGAGGAGGAGCATCTCGGAGGTTTTGCGTTGGTGGTACAGCAGGCTCACGGGGAGGGGGATCTTGGCCACGAGGAGGGCTCCTCTGACTACATCGCCTATCACCCTGAGTTTCTCTTCCATGAGAGTTTCCTGATCTCGAAGGCCTGATGAACTCGGCCATTGAGTTTTCTGGATCCAATTGCAACAAAGCATTCTGAGTTTCATAAATTCGCTGCAAAGTTTCCATCTGTTGGTGCAATAGTGTACGTCGATCAACGGGCTGGGTGTTCTCAGCTCGTCCAACGTCAGCATTCCTCGTCGTCTGCTTGTTCGTTACTCGCCTTCCTCGTGGACGACGACGATGAAGATTGGTAATGCCCCCTCGGCAGCTGGCTGATTCCTAGAACGGAGAGTCATGCTGAGGGGAGGAGGACCTTCGATCAAAGGTGGAGGAGGAAGCACGCCATTGGTGGGAGGGATCTCGTCCACATGAGTTCGCTCCTCCTCGTTAGTGACACTTGCCAAATTTCCGTCTTCCATCTACATCAGAATTATGGTTCGAACAAAATTCTTATCAAAATACAACCAGATTGCAAACGGACCAAATTTCCAAAGGAACAATTTTCCAGCAAATTACGATTTTGATCGGAACAGATTTTTCCGGCTAATCAACAAATTATTTCCCGTCAAAACAACTTTTTTAATCGATGCAATTTCCAGGCGCCAGCAATTTCAAGGCAAAACAGCAGAATCCGGCAAAAACAGAACAGATTCAAAAATGAAAAGTGGAAAAGTGTTTTTTCGGCCAAATTGAGAATTATCCGGCAGAAAAAAGGTTCAGGCGAACGAAATTTCAGACTATTCAATGGTCTTGAATCGATTCCCGGCAATGGAACCAAACCGATGCTGCCAAAAAGATTCAATCAGCCCAAATTCAGCGGTCAGTTGTACTCCGACGATTGAATAGCCTGAAAAAGAAACAAAAAACGTAAACTAAGCCGGGGCTTCTCCGGCGAAGGCCCTCGGGCGTGAGAGTAAGTATACGTGTGTATTGAGAGAAATCAATTTGACAGAGTTTAGGGTCAAAAAGATAACGTACCAAAATATGTGAAGTATGGATTGCATTTATAGGTAGAATAATGTAGAATCCATGTTGAATTGGATTGCTTAAGAGATAAGATATGAATCCTAAGAGGAATATATCTGCTGAGGAGTCCTTGTTTGACTTGAATTGTTGTGAAAGGTAGTTACAATCCTAGGAGGTTTGTAACTGCTCAATCTCCTAGCTGGAATAGGACTGCACAAACTCTACACGAGATACCGAGATGGCCCTTTCCTCATCCTACGCAGCCTGGCCGGCTTACGAGGAGCCGGGTAAGGGATGATATAAATGGAGAGCCAGTTATGATGACGTCATGGCTGAGGAAGCCTCCTTGTCCTCAAGGGAGATCATCTCGGCCTTGGAGGGAGTCTCCTCGGCACTTGAATTGGGCCTTGGTCATTTCTCTTGTTTAGGCCTTGGTCGGCCTAGGGAATGCCGAGGTGATTACATACGAGGAAGCCCAAGTCTTCCTTCGTAGCTGAGACTTGATGGATTATGTTTATGGCCCAATCCACTTGGGCCTTACCCGGACAAGCCCATGTTCGTATCTCGGTTTATACTGTTCACAAATCAAGAGTGCATTCTTGTTATATACCAAACTTTCTCGCCCCCACATATCAAACTGAACAACCTAATAGACAACTTAACAAACTCAGTTAACTGCATCTTGTTTGTTAACTGACCTTCTCCATCCATATTAAATTCATCTATGTGGATGATCAAATCTCAACTTAATGCCAGTTTAATCAGCTTCTAAGAAAAAGAAAAGGGAAAGTAGAGGCAACTTGATTAGCATTTGACCAAGATTTCCGGAACAGAGAGGTATCATAAAATGAAATCAATTGTTGGAAACAAATATATCGGGACTAAACAGTAAGATCAACAATGTTAGCACGACCATCAAGCACAAGCAAGCACAAGCACAAGCACAAGCTCTGGTGGCCGGACCATTTAGAATTGCTAAACTCAGTTGCCACATAAAAATCATTTAAACCTGGTACTTAGCCTATTACTTGCTCTCTCATCCGTGTAAGGTAAGAAGCAAGCTTGCTCTGCTTTCACCTTTGCTTCTCTTTCTCCCAGATGCCTTGACACATTCACAGCCTACGCAGCGAAATATCAACAAAAGATAACAATAATATACTGAATAGATTATTGACCTAACCCAATCCAAGAATTAGGATTTGAACAAGACAAAGGCTTCAGGGAATTTAAACCCACAAAGATGCAAAAGCAATCTAAATTTTATTAATCAAAAAGTCTTTTATTACAAAATTCCTATCAGTCTATTTATACTCGCAAATCCAAATAAATAAAGGGAAGAAATAATGAAAAACTAATAAATAATGGAAAAGATAAAACCCTAACGAATTATTTAAAACCCTATCAACTAAAATACCCCTCGCTTAAAAATACTAAAATAAATAATAACAATAATGATGATGCAGGAAACGGTCCAGATCAGCCTTAGTCCAGCAATTAGGTCGATCTCCAGCTAATGGACCTGAAATCACAAACAAACGACTAGCCGGATTGGCCTCCGACTAAGACCATCCGGTGTGATGATGAGATAACGTATATTGTGCTTATAAACTGAATTGAATAAAGTAATTACTCAAATAGCAAATAAGACATTACCCTTGAACGTTGGATGTTGTAAGGTATTTATAGTGTTGATGTAGGATCGTGTTGAATCCCTAGAATCAAGGGAATAATGTTGGCGTAACTGACTCATAGAAAGTAGGAGGCGGTTACCAATAACGACGCGGGTTGGCGCACGTGTTGGTAGGTCGAGGTCGATTGAAGGGCCAAGTGCGACCTGAATTTTTTGTAAGTACCCCAATCCGGACCGCTCTCCATCCGAGCATACAGAAAATACCAAGGGCGAACTTCCGGATGTCATAAATTCTTCATACGTACTTCGATTGAGACGTGCCATATATGGTTGGAAAGCTCTCGACGAGTACTATCCTTTTTTTTTTTTAAACGAAAGGAGACTTAGCTCCCTAAATTTTATAAATAAAAACGAAATTACAAAGCATGGTGGGGGACGTAGCCTAGACCACCGAAAGGAAAATAAAACAAACAAGTGGGGCTTAAAGCCAACAATAAAATGAAGGAAACTAAGGGGAGGGGTACAAATCCAAAAGGACCGCCCCATTACAAGAGGAGGGGAGGCTAAAATCTAAAAAAGAAATCAGCCCCAAACCGGATTTTACAAATGCCACGAACGGGCAACAGGAAAACACGGGCAATGATGGGGGAGGGGTGCAAGTCCATATGGACCGCCCCAAAACAATATGAAGGGGGTTCTAAGCCCTAAATCACCAAAATTGTCAATTGGATCAAACCATCCAAAAGACCGAACTTATAATGTATCCCAACAAAGTTGGAATGGAACAGGAGGTGTGCGCGGCCTGGGTGAAGACCGAACTTGAATTAGGGATTTGTGGCAGCACCGGCGGCGGCGGCTGCAACAAATTAGGACAGGATGCGTTGATTTCTTCAATCACCAAAATGACGGAAAGGGAGAGATCCATGGAAGCCGACCAAGGAGACGGCAGCCTGGAAGAAGATGCCGGAGGCGCCGCGCTAGGCAATAACGTGGCTTGGATATGTGTGGAAATCGTCAAGAGACAGGCCGTTGAAGAGCCAGATCGTGGCGAAAGACAGATCTGGCGCATCGGAAGCCATGGATGCCGGCGGTGAAGAGGCGCGACTGAACAAGGATTAGTAGGAAGGAAATGATTTGGGTAAGGGGAAACCGATTGTTCAGGCAACAATACCATGATAAAGCTGCAGAAATCGGAGTATGAGAAGGTTGAGGATTGAGAAAAGTTTCAAAATCCAACAACATAACATCGGGTGCCATGTAGATCTGGCCAAGGAATGACGCCCTGAAGGGGCCGCCGCCCCTAGGGGGAAACCCTAGGACGGTAAGATGAAGAAATATAGAAAGAGCCAGGTAGCATCTGGAAATGCTTCCCCTCACCAAGGAAATCGGCCAAGGAACGACTGCCCAGATGGGCCGCCGCCCCAAGGGGGAACCCTAGATCGGGGAAGAAGAAGAAAAGTATAGAGAGAGAAAGTTAGAGAGAGAAGCTCTCAAAAAACCCTCTTCATTATATTACTATCCAATGGTAGTGGAAACTCTGAAAAAAGGACTGAATACAAGGAGGTCCATATGGACATATGTGTAAGTATGGTTGTTTTTGTGGTTTTCCTTGTCAAACACGTCAAAAATATTTCTTAACCACGAAGATTGACAAATGTGTCCATATGGACATGTTTGTCAACACGCCAAAATCCCCCTAAAGTCCCCCATAATCTCCCAAATCCAGAAAAACCAAAAAAACTTCTTATTGAAGAAGTGTCCGTATGGACATGTTTGCAAATTTTCAAGTCCTATAAGTACCAGCTTCCCCAGCTCATTTCAAACACACCTCAACTCTCTCCTATCTCCCTGCAGCCTTCTGGCAGCATTCTGAACCATTTCGGCCAGTCCTGAGGCCTCCCAAGCCATCCTGAGGCAATCTCGGTCCATCCCGATCCATCCCGATCGACCTCTCGACATCCCAAAACCCCTATTCATCCCCAAACAACCTACACCCACTCACCAAACTCCAAACACCCACCAAACGACTCAAACCGGTCCAAACCCATGAGTCTAGCTTGTGTGAACAAGAGCTAATTAGGGGAGGTTCTGCCCGAGTAAGTGCAGAATTTCTCTCCTCTTTAAACCATCCCAAACCAACCACATTACCCCGAGGAAGATAGACACAAACCAACGTTGGTAAGATCTCCTTCCAAACTTTAAATAATGCTTTAAATTTCAAGTCTTTAAATACATTATTGCTTTAATACATCCTTTACAATGTAGACATTATTTTCAAAATACATTTTAAAAACACACACAACTTTCAAAGAAAAGGGTACAGAAAGACTCATGAAAATGAGGCGACTCGGGTGAGCACAAAAATCTCTCCCCGAGGCGTAACCTGACCTCCGAACTCAAAATCTCATCACAGAACAAAACAACCTTTTCTCAATGTTTTGGGCATAATCAAAACGGCTTAGCGACTCTACAAAAACAGCACCTTTCAAAAACCTCGAAATGCCATCCGCGTGTCGGATCGGGTGATTTTAGTTGGTGACTCTGCTGGAGACGTTTTGTTTTAAAAACTTTAAAACAATTTTTTTTTCTTAAAAACAATGATGAGGGTCAAACTTTCATTTTACCCTTTCTTTAACAGTTGTGTGTGTGCATGTGTTTTACTTCTTTTCTTATTCAAAAAATACAAAAAAATGCATCATCTGTGTACATCCTTTTAAAACACATTCTGCAAAAAAAAATCTTGTTTTACTCGGAAAAGGAATTTTAGTGACCGCACACTACGCGCACTCTTATCCTGTACACTACACACTACACACTACAACCCCAAACCCGGAATGGTCTCAGATGCAGTTCGATTGGTGTTCCTATGCCTTTCTTGCGCACACGGGATCATTCCAAACTTTCCATCCTAGCCAGTGTCAACCATGCACTTTTAAGTCACACTCTGTCCAGACTCGGTTGGTTTTTGACCCAGTCCGTGTCATAAAGTCTGGATGCATACTCCATGTCAGCCATTATCTGAGTCAAAACCTAAAAATCAAGATCTCTTGCGAGATCAAGACGATGAAAGGTCATGCTAAAATCTTGACCCGATCTTGATTTCTAGTGTTAACTTAGACAATGGTCCATACCGAATATACGTCCATGCCCATATGACACCATGTCATCAAGCCTTTAATGAATCATCCATGAGAATATGACCTATCCAAAATCTAAAGTCAAAAATCCCTTGCGCAAGCAAGGTAAAGAGAGGTCATGCAAAATTCTTGACCCGATCTTGACTTAGGTACTGGCTTTGTTCACTATTTATATGGCAGAAGCATTGAAACGTACATGACAGGCTCGGTCCTTAGGTCCATTTTTCTTTTGGTCGGTGGAAACCGCCTACCCTACAGGACCCTCGCCCGGGGCTGTCCACCCTGTGAGGTCGAAATACAGGTGCAAAACGAGGGGCTTATAGCCGTTGTGACGGATTCCACTGACCTAGGATCTAGA
The DNA here is from genome assembly GCA_022495995.1 of Adenophora triphylla var. japonica. Taxonomy (NCBI): domain Eukaryota; kingdom Viridiplantae; phylum Streptophyta; class Magnoliopsida; order Asterales; family Campanulaceae; genus Adenophora; species Adenophora triphylla. Next base: position 110,343 of record JAFEMH010003551.1, on the reverse strand, counting down.
AATAGTAGCGAAAAATACGAGCAATCTTTTCCAACCATTTAGGATTCTGAGAAAACATGTTTTAAGTAAATTAAAACAACAAAAAAATAATAACAATAAAAGGAAACTGCATGTCGCATGAGCTTCCCCCCTTTATCTAAAAAGACCTCCCGAGTCTAAACCCTACCTTCCGCCCACTCCAGCGAACCGAGAGTGGTTGAGAATCCCTGGGTGCCGTCTTTTCAGTATTGAAGTCGCAAGGTCCGACAGCCCTTTCGGTTCAGCCGTCAGAACGGTCCGTTATTCCCCTATGGCAGGTCGACAGATAACAGTGAAGGAAATGATACTCCACCTATGGGAAATCTCCAAACAATAGAGGGGGTGCTACAAGCCTTTGAAACCCTTATGAAGCGCCAAGAAGATCAGCAAGCTTGAATTGTAGACACCATGCGCCATCGCGGTTCCCCAACCCGATGGAACCTTCATCCTCATAGAAGACAAAGACATGCCTGCTCCCCTGGCTGCCCAAAGCTATCAGCAGGTCCCTCCCCTGCAAAGCTATGAAAACCCGGCGATGCAAAGTAGCTCTCGCTCAAAGCTCCATTTGAGCCTCAGTCAAGCAGCTCCGACCTTCCAACCCTAGCACAATCAGCTTCACGGCTCCACTCCGGAAACTCAATATCACCAGCACACCTATGGGCCCGCTCCCCCAGATCCCAATGTCTCTCGATATCCCCCGGGATTCAATCCGTTGCCTCCATATGAGCTCCAAAGCTACAACCTGAAGTCCCAATGCCTGCCAGGGACGGATATACCAAGCGGATACCCTGACATTTCGAATCTGCCACCCGCCAGACTGCCTTTTAGGGCTAATGAGACATTCCCTCAGCTCCCAAACACAACCCAGCATGGTCCGGGTAATCACCCCCTTGGCTCCAATTTCAATAATCCAGGATACGGGTAGGTATACACTCAACTGCCTCCTCAAGATTCCCGGGTGGTAATCCCGTCAATCAATCCACCTCCATCTTTGGTCTCCATCCCAGAAAACGGCAGCCTGCCTCTGCCTACTGACCCTCATATGGTTTGGTTAGTCGAACAAATGAAGGATATGCAAGGGAAAATGGCCAACTCTCGGAAAGACTCGCTCATGCCCACAGATCCGAGCAAGGTGGTTCCTCTCCCCCCGAAGTTCAGAATGCCGGAAATGGAGAAGTTCGATGGGACAGAATGCCCAAAGACTCACATCGATACCTACGTCTTAGGTATGAGAGCCAAAGGGGCCACCCCTCAACAAATGGCGTACCACTTCCAACACTCCCTTAAATCCACGACACTAAGGTGGTTCCTCAATGTAATAGGCGAAAACCGCTCCACTTGGGATCAAATCAGTGAAATCTTCCTGGAAAAGTACCACGCCAACCTGGAGTGGGAAACCAACCGCCATGATCTGCAAGCCACCGAACAAAAGGATGACGAGCCGGTGGGAGAATTTTACAAAAGATGGAACTGGAAACTATGCGAGATAATGGATCCGCTTCCCAAAGAAGAGCAAATGGACATCTTTCATTCCTGCCTCAAACCATCACTGAGGGCCTTGATTAGCCACTACTTCTATCCCGACCTTCGTGCCATGGTTAATGCCGGGACCAAGTTCGAAAAGACGTTGAGCCTGCAAAAGACAGCGGCCACTCCCGCTTCTTCCTACCGCTACCGGGTAGCCCCGCCAAACTCGGCTCCTGTCCCAAGCAAAGAAAAAGAAGCCACCAGAGTAGTCCACTACATCCAGAATGGAGTCCAAGGAAACCGCGACCAAGCGCCCCCAAGGATTAACAATCCTCCCCGGCCGCAGCGTTTTCAGCACTTCGACAACCTCGAAATTCCTTTAAGCCAAGTGTTCGAGGCGTTGATGAAGCAGAACATGCTCAAGCCCCTTGAGAATTATCAGCCCGAGGAATCCTAACGCGAACATGGATTTAAGCGGTGTGCTTTTCACAACTACCCCGGCCACACCACCGACAATTGCGTCATACTAAAACAAGTGGTCCAAGGGCTAATTGAAGAAAGAAAGTTGGAACGTCCCCGCAGTCCCAACACAATAGGAAATCAATTCCCCAGGAATGATAGGGTGAACATGGTAGCATTCGACATGGATGAGTCCTCTGTACTCTCTCAAGCCCGTCAAAAATGCCATTGAAGAACTGGGTTTCGGACCCACAACCAACAAGGAGGAAATGATTGAGAAGCTTGGTCTAAACCCTCGAGTCTTAGAGTCTAGCTTACAATGTTGTTTTTGAATTCAAGTCTCTCGAGTCGTCTGATGGCCTTACGCAAGACGATTATGAGTTCATAGCCAACAATGTATTCCCCTATGCTTTAAATACAAAATTCGACCTTTGCGAGTATCCCCTCATTGCATCTTTAACAAATGAGTGTAAGAACTCCCCCTAGGTGTTTTTTTTATGGTGGTTAAGGTTTTCATGTCCCCCACCATGTTTGTAATTTTATTTTTCGTTATTAATAAAATCTAGGGAGTACCGTCTCCTTTTGCCAAAAAAAAAATATTATTTAACAAATAAAAAATAGTTAATAAAGATTCACTTGATAAAGACGCAGACACATTAAACAAACAATACATTAAACAAATCTTTAAGCATGTTGTCAAACGAGAGGAAAACCAGGCCCAAGCTGCCCAGGAGGTTTTGACCAGAGTGAATTTGGGAACTGCTGAAGAGCCTACAGAGATGCAAATCGGAGAATTCTTCGTCGACTCCGAGCAAGATGCACTGATTCCCCTGCTCGAAGAATTTGTGGACGTGTTCACTTGGTCCTACCAAGACACGCCCGGCTTAGATCCCGCCATAGTGGAGCACCGGATTCCCTTGAATCTCGACGCTAAACCCGTCAAGTAGAAAGTTACGCAGGATCAAGCCTGAATAGTCTTTACAAGTCAAGGAAGAGATCGAGAAGATGCTCCGTGTCGGCTTCATAAAGGTGATTGAATACCCGACCTGACTCTCTAGCATAGTCACGGCTACCAAGGCCAATGGAAAGGTGTGATACTGCGTAGATTTTCGAGATCTCTACAAAGCAAAGGATGACTTTCCGCTACCAAACATAGACATGTTGGTTGATACCACGACCAATTTCGAAGTCAAGTCCTTCGTGGATGGTTTTGCCGGCTACAATCAGATCAAGATGGCCGAAGAAGACCAAGAGAAAACCACGAGGAACCTACTGCTACACAGTAATGCTGTTCGGATTAAAGAACGCTGGGGCTACCTACCAATGGACAGCGACAAAACTTTTCCACGATATGATCCACAAAGAGATCGAGGTGTACGTCGACGACATGATCATTCACTCAAAAGGATCAGACGGATAACATCTCACCGACTTGAGAAAATTCTTCGATCGTCTTCGAAAGCAAACTCCGTCGATATTTTGCCTAAAGAATATCGAGTCTTCGTTTCCCCCCTCTACACTCTTAAAAAAATACAAAAAAAGAAAATCATACAGTCAAACCTCATAGGTTCTAGTACTTTTCTCATCCAATCAAGTCCTCCTCGGACATTGTAGTTAATTTAATTACATGAGTTTTCTTTCTTTTCTTGCTAGACTTGAGACATTATTTTGCACCCCACATAACAATTAATGAAATGATTTTGTTCTTTATGATCACTTGCATTGCTCAATAAATAATTCCCCAAAGGATTAATGCTTTGATTAATTGGTGTGAGAAAGTCAATCGATAGCTCCCCATACACCTTACTATACCCCACACAAAGGCCTCCATCAAGCCATACACTTTCCAAAATCCCATCCCTACCATCACCTTGACCAAGTCAACGACGGCAGCGACATCATTAAATGATTGCTCTCATGTCAACAACAAGCTAGTGGATTTTCCTTCCCCTTAATGTGCATCAAGCAAGTTCAAGAAGGGGCTTAAAAAAAAGAGCCAAAGACCCAGCACTGCTAGTCAGAAGCTCAATGTAGGAAGGCAAAGGCAAAAGCATCTCATAAGTCCTTAAGCTATATTCAAGCTCTTTCTCTTCCCGTGAGAGTAACGATCAAGAGGCAATGGAATCATTGAAGTTGCCGTCAAATAAGACTTGTTAATGAATCACCTTAAGGCCCATGCCTCATCATCCAACCTTCCGTCCGAGCCTTTTCGCCAAAGGTCGCACAAATATCCATGCCCTTGCCCCAAAGCCAAACGCGGTTCGGCCCGAACTACGGTGACCTGAGAACGTAGGTAACCAGAAATGGTCCGGGTATAAACACATTCAAATCCAGAACCCTGGTCTCACCAATGACCTCTCCTATACACAAACCTTCTCTCACACCTGATCCAACTCGATCCTTGGTACCGGTTGACTTTCTCCTCATGATTTATCAAGAATATCAAGTTTAATTGTTGAATAACCCTAACATCAACAAAGGGTTTTAAGCAAACATGTGATCATTGTGAACAAATAAGGTTTTCAGATGTCTCAGCAAGTCTTCTTTTTCTACAAAATAGGAAAAATAGAGCTAAACACTGATTTTCTGTTAGCAACGGCTTCCATACACTTTTATAAGCTGTTCAGTGCTCATACTCTCTCAAAAGAGTCAAGCCCAAAAGCATGTTTTTTGTGCCTACATCAAATAAGGCATTCACACAAAAAGGCACCAGTTCCCACCTTTTCAAAAAATAATATATATGCCCTTGCGAGTGTACATTACAAGTCATTTCTCTCACATCTTTGGTTGACTGATTGATTCAAAAAAAAAATACAAAGGTGTTGAAGAACATACCCAGCTAGATTGAAAACCCTAAAAGGGCAGTCTAGGCAAAATCAGGGTTGCACCATTCTCCCCCTTTTATGTCTCCCCATTCTCTCACAAAAGGGTTGAACTACGGAGACCTAAGCCCCTCAGCCCGGGGGGAACATTGGCAGCCTTCATTGGTTCGGTCTAAAAAATGCACAAAATTCCAAAAATTGGATGCCATCAAGGCTCAGACAAGAAGTAAGCAAGAGATTTTGCGTCTCGATAAAGCTTTAAAGCAAATCACAAATCATTACAGTTAAAATACTCCTTGATGTATTCAAGCACGGTCTACTCTCGACTCCAAACATGCTAAAATACGACTTAATACATTTAACAATTAATGTGTCTGCAATGACAATGATCGGATACTTAGAAAGTCATTCTGCGCCAATCACGCTTGTCCCTTCGCCATTCTTCCCTTTCTTCCCTCGTCCTCGTTGAGTCTTCCTTCGTTCCACGCGAGCGAGTTCTATCTCCCTCATTCCGAGATCAGGAGTCCTCCCTGTTGAGTCAAGCAATCCAGTCACTCTCAGAGCTTCGTTCGTTCGTGCCTCAGCTCGGATCTCTTCCCTGTGAGTCTGCAAAAGGGGACCTCTCTCCTCCAATCGGTCTACTCTAGTCTTATAATCAAACAAGGCATCCCCCGTTACATCCTGAGGGCTAGCCCAAGCTTTCGCTCTCCTAAGGCTGTAGCTGAGATGACAATCTTCCCCCAGAATCGCCTTGCTCCTGCTTATTAGAATCACCTGAGTCTATCTGAGACGCTGCCCTTATCGGCCCAAGTACTCAATAGTCAGGACAACTCTCTCCCGGCGTCCATGGAGTACAACAGGAGGAAGAGGAGAATACTTCCATATCCTCAGAAAGAGAAGGAAAGCATTTGGGTTTGCCATAGAGTAAGAAGCTACTTCCATAGCGGCGATGTTACTCCAACCTAGCAAAGGCTCCTACCTCATCCCAAACTATCGAGAAACGAGCGACGGGATGTAGAAAGAGGACTGAGATAACCCAAGAGCCCTGACAACATAGGAACCTTCCTGAAAGGCCCTCCTGGTCTCCATCTTCCAATGAGGAACCCACCAATGAATGTGATGCGTACCGAGCCTGGACATCCACCTTTCCCATTCAAATTGATCCGTCTCCAAGACCAAAAGTCGCTTAGCAAATGTCCAGGGACTAAAAGAGGTCGAAAGCACAAGGATAGCTTGAAGTCTCTCTCGCAACCATAAAGCAAGAAAAGCGGGGCTTCCCCACGCATGAACTGGTCCCCCATCGCCAAGCGATCTATGCCGTGGAAAGTCTCCCCCAAAACTAAGAGATTGATGTCCTCACCGGCTCTGTAATGGCCTACCACATCCAACAAAGCGCCGTCACATGTCCCAAGGGAGCTATCCATGAAAAGCGTAGTTATCACGCACAAAGCAAACACGTCCCAGGAGACATCACTCCCGCCGTCGCTCATGAATCTGTCAAAGCTATTTCAGCCCCCAACTGCTCAGAAAACCTGCCAAAGCTGCCTCAACCTCCATATACCACAAACATTTCAAGCTCATGCGACATGCACAAAACAAAAAAAAAGGACTGGAAGCAACTCCTAAAGTGCAAATAAAAGAGTTCATTACATGTGAATACATTGTGCATATAAATACAAACATTTTGTGTTGCTCTCCTCACCAACATACACAGAAAAGAAAAAAAAAGAGTCATACTCTGAGTCATCGGCACCACCACCTGGTAAAGACTCCCGCATCCCGGCGCTCCCGCCAGCCACATCGTCATCCTCGGTGAACTCGGCACCTACCTCGACCGAATGCTCCGTGAAGTCTGCAAGAGTCAGACCAAAAAAAAAAAAGAAAAAAGTCTGCCCCAACACGGCATGTTTCAAGAAGCCCAACCCACCCCAGCACGGCATGTTTCAAGAAGTCCGCCCCAGCATGACATGTTTCAAGAAGTCAGCCCCAGCATGGCATATTTTCAAGAAGTCCACCCCAGCACGGCTGTAAGTACCCAAATTCGGTTCGTAATAATACGTTAATTTTCACTTTTCAGATTAACGAAATTTTCCGGGACTGTCCGTATCATCCAAAATCAAAGTGTATTATAAACACGTTAGAACACATGAAAAATATTACTTTTCAAAAAATACGCAATTTTCGGGACTGTTTCGATATTTATTCGGACAGTTATTTAAAAAACTGTCAAAATAACGGACAAAGGACGAAACAATGATAACTCGTCACAAAAGTCTCTCCAAGGGTCAAATCAGGGTCAAATCACGCCAGAGTGTGAAATGACCAAAATACCCTCAGACTGAAACTCAGGCCGCCCGGCCTGTTTTACTAGCTTAACTAGCAAGTCGTCTAACGGTCACATCAATAAATTGAAATGCCCAAAATGCCCTCAACATGAAGGATAGGCCGGCTGACCTGTTTTGCAATTTTACAGCCTATAAATACAGCCTCAGTCATTCAGTAAATGGCCCCAAAAATTTTCACCCTCCTTCACACCTCGATTTTAGCATCCCAACCCCCTCGAAAGTCCTGGAAACTTCCTCGATTTGCGTGAAAGCCACATTTTCCCAAACAAACACAATCCAAACACTTTTCAAACACTTTTCGTATCCAATATACAATCCCTCGGAAGATAGAGTCAAAACCTAACGATTGGTAAACTCTCCTTCTCAATCTAAACTTTCATCCCCTTTTACGTCTTTTTCGCTATTTCTGTTCCGATCAAACTCTTCAAAATGTAGATACTATGTTTTCTCCGAGTCAAGAAATGACCCCCCCCTCTCTTTTTACTTTTCTCTTTCGAAAAGAGTAATTTAGAGTTAAAATGGGAGATCTTGACTCGTCATTTATCACTTTATCTTATTACGTCATTTACCGTCCGAATCGTTTGATTCGTTGATTGTCATTTATACCATCCGAATCGTTTGATTCGTTGATATTGTCATTTATATAACGCTTTTTACCATCCGAATCGTTTGACTCGTCGATCGCATCTTTTACCATCCGAATCGTTCGATTCGTAGATATCGTCATTTCAATATCGTTATTTAGCGTCCAAACCGTTTGGTTTGTTGATCGTATTTACTTTAACATCTGAGTCAAGAAATTGACTTGTCGATCGTCATTTCATTACTGTCGATTACTTTAAATGTCTTCTCTTTACTTTCATTTTATCAAAATAGGGTAACGTTATAATGCCCAATTCAAATCACAATCTTTTCCTTACTGTCATTTTATCAAAAAAGGGTAACGTTATAATGCCCGACTCATGTCAAAATACCCCTCATTTCAAAACCCTCCATTCAAACTCATTTTCAATTCAAAACCCGCCATTCAAACTCATTTTCAAGTAATTCACACACACACACACACGCACAATTTTCAAGAAAGGTAGAAAGACTCGTCCATACGAGGCTTTTCGGGTGAGCACAATTAATCTCTTCCCGAGGCGTAACATGACCTCCGAACCTAACAATCTCTATTCAAAATCCTTTTTCAAAGTTTTGGCTCATAATAAAAATGTCGTGGCGACTCTCTCTTTTTCTTTCGTGAAATTCAAACCGCTCGTTGCTTTCGCGATTGCGAGCGAATGCGGGTAATTTCAATTGGCGACCCCACTGGGGATTTTAACATGTTTTTCTTAAAACTGCTTTTGTTTTATAAAAAACATTTTGTGGGTCAAACTTTCATTTACCCTTTCTCATTTTTGTGTGTGTGTGTTTTCTTACCATGGCGTGTTACTCTTTTTTTCTTTCAAAAAAGAAATTTTAAACAGCTCCAGTTTTCTAAACATTGGATTGTTTTCAAAAAAAAATGTGTTGCTTTTCATTTCTTTGAAATCATAACATGTTTCGTGCATATTTGTCCATAAATTGGTTTTCGTGCAATATTTTGAATTGCTCATAACTTATTTAAAACACATTTTGAAAATCTCTGTTTTACTCAAAAAAAATAATTAGTGACCGCACACTACGCGCACTGTTACCATGTACACTTGCACAATACAACCCTTAACCCGGGGTGACCGTTCGGCTGCAACTTGAAGGCCTTCCTATGCCTCTCTCGTGCGCATGGGATCATCCCAAACAACCTATCCTCACCTGTGTAGCCATGCACTCTTTGTGTCACACTTCGTCCGAGACCTTGGTTGGTTTTTGGCTTAGTTCCTGTCATAAAGCCTAAGTGTATTACACAGATCTTCCTCACAAGTCTAAACTTAAAAGTTGAGATCAAAGGTCGTTTCTCGACCCGGGGTCTTAACTTTTGGCTTTGACTTTGACGCAGAACCGTGTTAAAAATATACTCGAAGGTTCAATGTGATGCAGTGTCGTCAAACCTTTAACGTATGAACCATACCAGACACAACTTGGCCAATGCCAAGAGCTAAGGCCCCTCGCGAAAGCGAGTCAAAGAGAGGTCATGCTGAAATTTTGACATGATTTCTGCCTTAACTCGAGGATGTTGACTTTGACCGTGACCTGCAGGCATATGCGTCGAAAGTTTGCATGACCAGCTAGCCATAAGTTCACTTTTCCTTTTGTCAGTGGAATCCGCTTGACCTATAGGACCCTCGCTCGGGATTGTCCGTCCCGGGAAGACGATTTACAGGTGAAAAACGAGGGGTCTATAGACGTAGTATCGGGATCCACTGATTTAAGACCTAGAGTAGTTGCAAAAAAGAGCAATCTTTTCCGACCAGTTAGGATTCTGAGAAAACGTGTTTTAAGTAAACTTAAGAAGTAACTGCACATTACACGAGCCTAAAAGCCTTGAGCCAAATACTCTTTCCGAAACCTAAGCCCTACCTTTCGTTCCCTGCAGCGAACAAAGAGTGGTTCAAAATCTCGGGTCGTCGTCTCTTCAGCATTACAGTTACGAAATTGTCAGATAGTTCCTCAGTTCCTACAGTTAGATTCTCCGAAATGTCAGAATCGCCGAGAAATCGTGACGGTAACGGAACCTCGCCACCGCTAAACGACATGACACTGGAAGAAGCCATCCGGGCCTGCTGTGAATGTGTGCCCAAATTCTAAATTTTTGTTTTTAGATCGGATTCACGCGAGTTAGAAAACATCCGGTTTAATTTGAAAAACGGAGTCGCACGCCATTTTGATTTCCTCAAAACTTTGAAAAAAAAGATTTTAGGGTTCGGAGGTTAAGTTACCCCTTGGGAAGAACGGATCGTCGTTCACCCAAGGTGCCTTGCTTGCGTGCTTTCTTGTGTGCATGTGTTGAAAAGAGAGGGGGGAATGTCCCAAGTTGTCTTCCGGACGTACAAACCATTTAATTGGTTGTCACTCGGGATTCCTTGGATTTTTTATGTGTTCGGGACTTTGATCCCGTCCTCATCTTGGACTTGTGATCATCACTATTTGACCTTGGGTCTTGCGTGATCGAGAGAAGGGCTCTCTTTTATAGTCCAAAATGGGGTTCTTTAGAAAAGGAGCGTCCTTAGCCCATCAATCCTACGCCTTGAGACGATTGAGCTTATATGGGAGCTATCATGCTCGTCTCAAGCGATAATCGGAGATATAGGTTTAAGGTTTATCCCTTTCTAAAGAGATTGTGGCACCTTTAATGGAAGAAACGATGTAAAGATAGGATCTTTACACCGGTCCGTTCCGAAGGTTGCTAATGGGGACATGGGGGAATGCATGTAAAAATGACATTTTTAGTGAAAAGATGACATTTTTAGGGTGCAAAGGATGCTTTTGATTTGCAAATGATGCTTTTTGATGTAAAGAAAAGATTTTTATGCAAAGGATGCATTTTTATGATGCAAAGAAATGATTTTTAATGCAAAGGATGCATTTTATGTATAGAAAGGATTTTTAATGCAAATGATGCATTTTCATGTAAAGAAGTGATCTTTAATGCAAAGGATGCTTTTTTATGTATAAAATTGAGTTTTAGGGTGCAAAGGATGCAATTTGAATATAAAGATTACATTTTTATATGCAAAGGATGTATAAGGATACCATTTTTATGTAAAAAAGAGGGTTTTAGGTACAAAGGATGCACCTTTAACTCAAAGATTACATTTTTATGGGCAAAGGATGCTTATTTCATGCAAAGTATGCAAAGGGGGAGGGGGTATGATTTGTATGAATAAAGATAGGATCTTTAACAACTAATACCAAGTCCCAAGCAAGATAATGGTAATATATGAATGCAAGGAGCAATTATATCACATAAACAAGCATGATGCAAGGTAAGGGAGTGAGAGGTTACCAATGGTGGTGACCTCTTCTTCTTTGATTCTTGCCTAGTGGATGGACCAACTTGGAAGGCTTCAAGGAGGAGGGAGGTGGCTTCTTGGCACTCTTCAACTTCTGGGATTTTCGCAGCAGGGCTTGAACAGAGCTTTTGGTGCTGAATATGGTATGTTGTTGGTGTCTAAAATGGGTAGAGGAGGGCTCTATTTATAGGCAGTCTGGATAAGGCTAATGAGGCCGTGCGGCTAGGAGTTCTCTCCTAATGCAGCCGTGCGGCATTATCCTGTATGACTTAGCATATTTCTAGAATCATGCAAGGTGGCACTTCTTGAAGGTTTTCCATATTAAGGAAAACGTGCCTTTTTAATTTAAATCAGTCCCTTCATTCCTTGGAAGGTTCGGAACAGTTTCGGAATTGCTCCCGAACTTTAGGAAAGTCCGGGAAATTGCCGGAAAACTTAACCGGAAGGCACGAGCCATATTTGGGTACTTACAGAAGCCCCTCGGCAACGTCACTTGCAGGGCGAGTGGGGTTGTCGATAGAAAAGGATCCGATCTGGCGAATGCCGGGACGGATTAGGTGACCAAGGTGGTCGAGTGGCTGAACCTTTGGAAGGCTACCTACGTATCTCGGAGGAATCAAGCCAGGCTGTAGTTCAAAAAAGATCCGCAGGGGAATAGCGGAGAGAAGCTGGTCTCTTGCTGGGAAAATAGAAGAGAAAGTGACCTAGGAGGTCAGGCGATTGATCCTACTGGGGATATGCTAGAAGTGACCGATGTGGTCGGATATCTGAACCTCCATGAGGGGCTACTTCACTACCGAGGAGTGCTGAATGACAAAGGGGTGACCACTGCGGTCGGATGGCTGGACCTTTTATGAAAGGCTACCTACGTATCCCGGAGGAATCAAGCCTTGGTCGTAGTTCAAGCATCACTAGATAGTTAGGAACGATGTCTAGGATCCTTGAGGTTTTGACAATTAATGGAGGTTGTCACCTGAGCTGACTAAAACTTACGTCACTATCGAGGAGATAGAGGTAGCTGAAGTTTGGAGAACTTGAGCGTACTTCTCAATCTGTGATAGAGGTAGCTTAAGTTTGGAGAACTTGAGCGTACTTCTCTATTCGTGAAAGAGGTAGCTTAAGTTTGGAGAACTTGAGCGTACTTCTCTATTCGTGATAGAGGTAGCTTAAGTTTGCAGAACTTGAGCGTACTTCTCAATCTGTGATAGAGGTAGCTTAAGTTTAGAGTTCTGACAATTCGGAGGTTGTCACCTAGCGTCATTCCGTTATAACGGAAGTAACGGAGGCGACTGGGGAGGAAAGTCTATTTGCTTAGGAGATAACGGATATCCTTTGGAAAACGAAGTTATCCTAGTTAAAGGATAACAGGAATTATACGTCCAAGTGGGAAGTCCAGGGGCAAAATTGTAATTTCTGCTCAGGGCGAAAGAAGCCGCCCGGCGTGAGACGGGGGCAAAAGAAGTCGTACGGCTAGAAGTCTGATTTTTCCAGATTATTTAAAACAGATTTGAACGGGCATTGGGCATTGTTGCCGCCCATCTACTGCCGAGGAAGAGAGAGAGGAGGGAGAAAATTTCTTCAAAATCCTTCAATTCCCTTTGCTTTTAATGATTGAAATGGATCCGAAGGGGAATCCTATGCCAAGGCAAGCAAGAAGAAACATCTAGAACTAGGTCAAATTTCGATCATGGATGCTAAAACGGGATTTTGGATGATGAAAAGGATTCATGCATGCCATTTTTGAGAAAAAATTAATGCTTATGTGCAAATAATTTTGAAAATTGTGATTTTGTGCTTAGGATAGCAATGTGCTTGACATGATGCGTTTCAAGTGATGAAAGACACGTTTTTCATGCAAAGGATGCTAGAAAAATTTTATTGAATGCTTTTCTTTTGAAAACATGTGCACTTTTGAATATATGCATGCTTTTGAAATGAGGTGAAGGACTGATACGTTTCTTTTGCTGTGCTTGTCTACAGGAGAACAAGTCTAGGGGGCCTTCGGAGATTGCAGTGAGGCTGTGGCAGAGGATGCCTGATTTTGAGAAGGATGGGGTGAACCCCAAGCAGCTAGTGAGGGCTACCGGCCTGGATTTATTTATTGAGGCTATTGGCAGAGGTATTCATATTACCTCGAAGAGCAAGGGCTTGATCCAGGCCCTCTCGAAGTTCTGGTGGGACACCACCCACAGCTTTCACCTTAGCTGGGGGGAGCTGACAGTGACGCCTGCAGATTTCACTGCTATCACTGGCCTGCAGTTCATCGGGAGGCCTGTGACCTGGAGGAACCATATTACAGCGGAGGAGTTTAGAGCTTTGGTTGGGTTTGAGCTTATTCCTAAGGGTCTCGGGATGGAGACTAGGAATGTCGAGGTGGCAGTCCAGAACTGCATGCAGGAATTTGCTGCTAATGAGGTGACTGCCTCCCAGCTTGCGAGGGCTTTTGTGTGGTTGATGTTGTCAGTCACCATTTTTGCTAATTCTGGGACGCTGGCTATGACTTGCCTTCTCGACTCCTTGGAGGATGTAGATGGGATTGGGACGGTCTCTTGGGGCGAGGCCGGGTTGGCGGAGCTTTACTTTTCCCTGGATCTGTACAGCCGGAATAAGGCTGCTTCGATGGATTGCTTCTCTTTTGCTCTTGAGGTAGTCTCACTTTCTTTCCTTTCTCTTTTCTTTTCTGTCTTTGAGACTTTTATGAGAGAAAATGACCTTTTTGATGTTTTGAACATGCAGGTCTGGTTTTGCGAGGTGATCAGGTTCTTTCCGTGGAACCAACAGAGCGATGCTACCATCTTTCCCGCTATGGTCCGCTGGAGGGGAGATGCGAGGGATAAGTTCACCGGGAAGACCCGGATCACCTTTGACTACAAGATGGTTAGGCCAGTTATCAACAGGGATGGGCACGATGGAGTGGACTTCTACCCTTGGGGGAGGTATCCAGAGATTTTGCTAGGAGAGGCCGTGGAGGCGACGAGACAGAGGCGGTGGTTGACCGGGTTAACATCTGATGTCATCTATCTGGGGGACCGTTTCTCTAGGCAGCATGGCCATATCCCTCCATTGGATGCCATTACCCCCCATGATCCTCCAGCACGGATGCTGCAGCCCCAGGATTGGTCGGCGGATGACATAGAGAGATATCAGGCAGGTGTAGCAGCTGAGGAGTATTTTGACATGGCTACCCCTTATGCTATCTTTGTGGAGCAGCGACTGAGGACGCCACAGAAGCTAGTGAAGCTGGCTGTCACTCAGGGGTATGGGGAGGCTGAGCCTACTGACCCGCCGATGCCTCCTGCTCATCTTTCTTATGTAGTCAATGGGGTACCGAGGAGGTTCCGGATACCTGTCCCCGACACTAGGGAGCTCCAGTATACTCTACCGCCGGACAGCACTGTAAGTACACTTTAGGGTCTTTTCCCTTTTTTTTTAGACTTCTTTGCTTTATGCAATTTCAAGATTTTATGAGATTTCCTTTTCTTTTTCTCAGGTTCCAGCTCGGACTTATGATGGCTTGGTCAGGCAGAATAGGGGCTGGAAAGATGTATGCCGATCCCTTTTGAAGAAGCTGGCTTGCGCTTCAAGGGCCGCAGCGAACGTGCAGGAGCCTGTGCGCAAAAGGAGGCATGTAGGGGGCACGACATCCACCTCATCGGCTTCAGAGTACTCCTCTAGCGCCATGCCTCGGGGACGGGGACCCAATGTCGGCATCCTGGAGCATCTGGCGGAGTATGAACATGTGATTGTTCATTTTTCTGATGTGAGCGACAGTGAGGACTTGATGAGAGAGGCGAGCCTTTATGAGTTGAGTAGAGATGAGGAAGAATCGGAGGCCTAGGAGGTCTCTAGAATCGATTTAGGAGGAAAAACAAACAATGAACAATTTTATGCACAACTTGTTTATTTTTTGCTTTATTTGGGCGCCGATGGGGCGAAAACAATGTACTAATGTTTTATTTGCTTTTTAAATTTATGCTTTATGAATTTACATATTACTTGAGCCTCGGGGCAGTTTTTTGCTTGGAATTGGGGCTGAAACTGGGCCAAAATGATTTGTGATGACACATAACTGCATGGTTAGTGTTTGGATATATTTTTGCACAGATTTTTGTTGGAAAAGTGGGGTGAAAACTCCCTTTGGGCAGCAACTTGGTTGCTGCAGATTTTTTCTCACATCAGGCAAATGAAGCCGTGCTGTCTGGTCTCTGGAGCAAATGAAGCCGTGCGGCTTACAGTTCTGTCTGGACTGGTTATTTTTAGAATAAAACCAAGGCTTGGCCATTTCATTTCACTTTCACTCTAGACTTGTCCCAACTGTTCCCAGAACACATATTTGACCTAAAGACATCGACTTTGATCATTTTGCAATGGAGAAGCCCGTTAAATTGCAAAGGGGGAAAAGAGACCGCTTTCTGTCCGATCTTCAATCTTGGGCGAGATATAACTTTCAATCTCACAAGAGGCTATTTGATTCTCCTTTCAAGATCAAATCTTTATGGCATTTGAAGGATCTCCCGCCCGATTGGGACCTTTTGAGAGCAGCAGCAAGGTTTTGGGACGTCCGGAGACACGTTTACTGCTTTTCTTACAATGAGATTGTCCCAACTTATGAAGACTTCCGAGCCTTGATTGGGGGTCCAGAAATTGAGGCTATATCGATTCCTCTGATCGAAGATGTGCCGGTAGCGGCAAAGCTTGCATCTTTTCTGCACATATCTCTGGGAGAGGCTGAGGGGATGATGATAACTCCGGACAGGATTGACCTTTCTGATATCCCGGGCAGGTTCGGGTCTCCGGATATGGCTACGAACACGGTGGCTATAGATGCATTTATCCTCTGCATATTCTCTTCTCTGTTCACCGCTGAGTCCGTGGGGATCTGTCACGGTGGTCTCTTGGACATGGTTAGGGATTGCAGGGCTGGAAAGGACATTGTCCCATTGGTTTTGGGTGAGACCCTGCATGGCATCGATAGGATGGCTAGAGGAGACCGTTTCATGAGGTCTGGGAGTCCGGCCGTGTTGACTTTGTGGCTGCAGGAGAGGCTCGGGGCTTTGCCAGGGGCTTTGCCGACTCAGTGCCCTTGGGTGATTTCCCGGAGGGGTTTACCTCGACAGCAGGACCAGGGTGACTAGGAGCTGATAATGGCTAGGTTATCCACTTCGGATATTCGATGGTGGGTACCTCACCGGAGGTTGCGTACTCAGGAGGACATTTCAGAGTCCTATATAGTGAGGGTTCCGTGGTTACTGCTGGTCATCCTTCTACGTACCCTGCTTGGTATCCAGGCAGTTCGGGGCCTTACAGGAGCCGTTGGGCGATTGGGAGGACATCCGTACCATGGAGGTGGTGCCATTAGATATGAGGGATCCGGCCAGCTTCTCATTCTTCTCGAGGGCTTGGACATACACTGTTTTCCCACCCAGGACTATCCTCAGGAGCAGGAAGAGTACCATCTTGACTACGGTCTACTTGGATTGGTATGAGAGGGAGATGGGAGTGACTCAGGTCATATTGGGAGAGAGGCATCAGTCTTTATTGGGGGCTGACGGTGACTCGAGCAGGACTCTGAGAGAGACTGAAGCTAAGGCGAGTCATCATAACCAGTCGGGTGACCTTATCAAAGATATGGAGGCTCGATATAAGAGGCTTTCTGAAGTCGCTCCCTTGACTGAGGCTCAGAGGGAGGAGGTGCGGACTCATGCCCGTGTTGAGAGGGCACTTATTGACACCGGTTTGATGGAGGCTTCAGTGAGGATACCGGAGATCGGGATGAGGGAGACCGACATCTTGGAGAAAAAGAGAAAGAAAACTCGACGAGGTCGAGGTAAAGGGTAGAAGACCAAAGAAGACTCAGTGAATGACGACTGACAAATCTTTTCTTAGGATTCCCTTATTTCCATTTTTGCAAACACAGTAGTTTATTAGGCATTTTATTGTATTTTAGATTTTTGTAGCAGGTTAGCAGAGTCAAGAGTAGACCGTGCTTGAACTCATCAAGAAGTTTTTAACTTGTAATGAACAAGAGATATTATCTTAGAAATTAATCAAGACACAATTTCATGGAAATTTCAGCTGTCTTATTGATTAGGACCCGTTTTATGAAAACTTGAATGCCCTTTATTTATTGTTTAGGACGCATTTCATGGAAACTTAATCGCCCTTTTTTATTGTTTAGACCGAACCATAAATGGCTGCCTACGTTCCCCTTTTACAAGAAAGACTAAGGGGCTCAGGTCTTCGTAGTTCATTCTGGTGAACTCTTTCTTTTTTTTTTCTTCTTTTATGTGCACTCGTTTTTTGCCTAGACCGCCCTTTTTGGGTTTTCAGCCTAGCTGGGCATTACTCTTTTTGCACTAAGATTTTTCTTCTCTTTTTTGTTTTTATGTGCAACCCTGTTTTTTGCCTAGACCGCCCTTTTTGGGTTTTCAGCCTAGCTGGGTATTACTCTTTTTTTGCACTAAGATTTTTTCTCTTTTTTTTTATTTTCTTTTTATATTTATTTTTTTTATTTCTTAGACATAGTACCTTCGGAGCTTATCACCGTTGACTGGGTGGACAAAGGGATTGCCGTCCAGGTCTGCAAGTTTCATGGCTCCTCCCGATAGTATCTTCTGTACCACATACGGGCCGATTCAAACGGGTTCCCATTTTCCCAGGGGGTTGTCTCTGGTAGGGGGCTTCACTTTCAACACTAAGTCACCCTCTTTGATATCCCTGGCCTTGACGTTTTTGTCAAATGCTCTGGCCATTCGCCTCTGGTAAGCTCGGGTGTGCTCCATGTCTTTTAGCCTTCTTTCATCAAGCAGGGCCAACTCATCATGCCGGCTACGTAGCCATTCTACTTCGTTGACACTGTTTTCCAGGAGGACCCTTAATGACGGGATTTCCAACTCCACTGGTAACACCGCTTCCATCCCGTAGGTTAGGGCAAAAGGAGTTTCTCCTGTGGCTGTTCTGACAGACGTTCTGTAGCCCCAGAGTGCCAGGTGCAGCTGGCCAATCAAGACCACGGGTGGCCATTTTCCGGATGATCCGTTCGAGCGTCTTATTAGCAGCCTTCTACCTCCGTTAGTCCGAGGTCCGTATGGGGATGACTTGTGGCGAGTGATTCCGAATTCTCGACAAGAACCTATCGCAGCCTTCCTTCAAAGTGCGACCCATTATCGAAATGATCTCATTGGGCCCCCCATATCTACACATTATGTTTTCCTTGATAAACTGGGCCACCTTCTTGGAAGTGAGGACCTTTAGGACTTGGCCTCTACCCACTTGGTGAAGTAGTCGACGGATACTAACACAAATTTATGCCCATTGCTTCCTGCCGGGGCTATCTTCCCTATCACGTCAATACCCCAAGTTGCAAACGACCAAGGAGTCGTCATACAGTACAGGTCATGAGGCGGGAGATGGTTGAGGTTGGCAAAACGTTGGCATTTGTCGCACGCTCGGACATGCCGGACACACTGTTTCCATGGAAATCCAAAGTAGTAACCCATTCGAGGATCACTTGCATTAGGGCTCTAGCATTCATATGAGGACCGCAGTGGACCATTGTGGACTTCGATCATCAACTCTCTGGCCCTTTCTTGAGTGACGCACAAGAGGAGTGGTCCTTGGTACCGCTTCTTGTACAGGTTGCCTCCTAAAATGACATAATGGGAGGCCAACCTTTTCAGGGCTTGCAAGCTCTTGGCTTTGACACCTTCTTTTGGTCTACCTTCTTCGTCTCGAAAGCCGACTCTCCGTCTTTGAGGAACCGGTAAATTTGATTGTACCAGTGGTTCCTTGATAGGCTCAGTCCCAAGTCTACTTCACAAATGTAAGGGGCTTCTCTTCTACCCACTCAAGGGTTTTATGGATTTTCCCTCGGGGATCTCTACCAAAGTGAGGCTAGAGTAGCTAGGGCATCCGTGAATCTGTTCTTTTCCCTTGGCAAGTAGTGGAAAGTCACTTCTCCGAACCGTCCAAATAACTCCTCCATACGGGCATGATACCGCTGAAGATTAGTGGTCCACAGCCTTCCATTTGTTGGAGACACGGTTGATGATCGTGGCCGAGTCTCCATAAACTTCGAGCTCCTTGACATTCCTTTCTAAGGCATCTTCTAAACCAGCAATACAAAGCTTCAGACTCGGCAACATTGTTCGTGGCGGAAGTTCAACTTAAAGGCTATGGGCGTGTGCTCATCTTTCGGGTCAACCAAGAGCATCCCTACGCCATTTACTCTTTTGTTAGCGGCTCCATCAAAGAAAAGCCGCCATCGGTTTTCGTGCTCGACTACAAAGATCCCTTCATCTCTGGGAATTGGGGTTCTGTGCCCACGGTCCTCATTATTAGGAAAATTTGCCAGATGGTCTGACAATGCTTGACCCTTGATGGCCTTTCTGGTCACGTAGTTGATGTCGTATTCAGCCAAGAAGAAGGACCATTTTGCTAGGCGCATCGAGAGGGAAGGCTTATCAAAGATGTACTTGATGGGGTCCATTTTCGAGACCAAGTTTACAGGGTAGGCTTGCATATAATGTTTCAGCTTACCGACTACCTGCACTCGCTCCCGCACAAGTCTTTTCACATGCCGAGTAATTGAGCTCACTTCCCCGCAGCTTCCGGCAGACAAAGTAAATGGCATTTTCTACCCGAGAGTCTTTCTTCTCCTGAGCAAGCATAGCCCCAACTGCCGTATCAGTGACAGTGAGATAGAGCAGAAGAGGTTTCTATCTATGTGGGGGGCATAGTACCGGAGGATGTACTAAGTACGCCTTGATCTGGTCAAAGGCATCCTGGCATTCTTCGGTCCACTCTGTGTCTACATTCTTCTTCATGAGCTTGAAAATGGGCTCGCACATAGTGGTCAACTGGTTGACAAAGCGGCTGATGTACTGCAGTTTGCCCATAAAGCTTTTGACTTCTATCTAGGTTTGAGGTGGCCTCATGTCCATAATGGCTTTGATCTTTCGGGGGTCGACTTCGATACCTCGCTCCGTGACCATGTACCCGAGTACCTTTCCCCTTGTTACTCCGAAGGTGCATTTAGCAGGGTTTAGTCTCATGGAATGTTGTCTCAGCCTCTCAAAGAACTTTCGCAGGTCAACAAAGTGTTGTCCATTCTCGCCTTTGGAGTGAATTATCATGTCGTCGACGTAGACCTCAATCTCCTTGTGGATCATGTCATGAAAAAGAGTGGTCGCTGCCCTTTGATAAGTAGCCCCGGCGTTCTTAAGCCCAAATGGCATTACTGTATAGCAGTAAGTGCCCCACGGTGTTGAGAAGGCTGTCTTTTCTTGGTCTTCTTCGGCCATCTTGATCTGGTTGTAGCCTGCAAAGCCGTCAACGAAGGATTTGACTTCGTAGTTGGCAGTGGAGTCCACCAGGATGTCTATGTTTGGCAAGGGGTAATCGTCTTTGGGGCTGGCCTTGTTCAGATCCTGGAAATCTACACAGCAGCGCACCTTCCCATTGACCTTGGTTACGGCCACAATATTGGACAACCATGTCGGATATTCGATGACTCTGATGAATCCTACCCGCAGTAGCTTCTCAATTTCTTTTTTGACCTGTAGAGACCACTCTGGCTTGATTTTCCTCGCTCGCTTCACCGGCTTAGCATCCGGTGCTAGAGGGATTCTCGTGCTCTACTATTGAACCTGCCTAGCCCCGGCATATCCTTGTACAACCATGCAAAGACGTCCATGTATTCTCCGAGCAGATTAACCGATGTCCCTTTCAACCCCTCGGAAGAAGCTTCCAATCTGTGTCTCTTTAGGTTCCTCGACAAGCACTGTGTTAACACTCGTCAAAACCTCCTCGGCAGCTTGGGCCCGGTTTTCCTCTTTTTCTATAACCTGCTTAAAGATTTCTTTAATGTATTGTTCGTTTAGTGTGTTTGCATCTTGTTTAAATGATTCATTATTAACTGTTGTTAAGTTTTGAGTTAATTTATCATTTGTTAAGTTGGCAATAAGAGGATACAACAGAAAGATCTGTCATTTCATTCAAAGCAAAGGGAAAGATGACATTGATTACATGTTCATAATCCTCAGGCGTGAGTCCTTCGGATGACTCAGAGGACTGGAATTCAAAGATTCCTGACTCAACTGTATAGACGACAGGGTGTTTGACACGACTGGGTTGAGAAGGACGGGGTACCAATCCAAGCTCCATGATCATTTGCTGTCGGCTGGCTATCGGCCCTGAGAATGTCTCCCAATTCTTCAACGGCATCTCTGTCTTAGTAACCAAAGTGCGGGGATCGAAAGGCTCTTCACCACCGTCTCCAATTACAGCAACTACCTCATCGTCTGAGCTGAAGTCGATCAAATCAGGGATCTGTGCTTCCTCATCAAACAACTTTTGCAAGTCCCATTCACTGTCTTCACTACTGGCAGCTTCTATCTGGCTGATCTTCAGAAGAGCTAACTCAAAGGCGGAGAAATCCATTACCCCGGATGAGAAGGATGCTGACCCTTTGACACTGTTCTGGTTTTCTTTGATGACATACTCGTTCTGAACGGTAGTGGTAGCTCCAGAAATGTCTGGCAAGTCGATGAACATTCTCCGAACAGGATTTGCTGGTTTTCCCCTAACTTTATCAAGGTTTTCCAGAAGGATTTTCCTCCGGCAATCACTTTCACCGTATTGGATCCCACCTTTTGTAAAGTAATGGGTCAGAGACAAACTGTAAGGATGGAGATGGACCCCTTCACTTTGTTTTCCTGGAACTATGCCTTTAGCTTTTCTGTCATCCCGAGAGTTCGGTTTGTATCCCAAGCCATATCTGGTAGTCTGTTCCTTTACATCAATGATAGTATTGCGACCCTGCAGTCTTTTGCCCAATCCAAGCCCCGGAAGATAACCCATTTTTCTCATCATTCTCATGGCCGGGGTAATTTTATCGGAGGTAGTAGTGAGGTCAGTGCAACACACTTGTGCTTTGGAAGAAGCTACAGAGAATCCGGTCAAGGCAAACCCTTCATCATCATGCTTAATTTCCAATATCGAAATACTTCCAGTGCTGGTTCCTTCCACTGTGACACTATCTCCGTAAATAGTGGTGATAGTACCATCACTTGACTGAAATTTGACGCATTGGTGCAGAGTAGAGGCTACCCCGTTTATCTGGTGGATCCAAGGGCGTCCTAGCAGAGCGGTAAATAAAATCGGAATGTCAATCACTTGAAAGTCAACGTCCATGACCTTTTTCCCGAACCATAACTTGAGAGTAGCAATCCCCAAAACTGATCGTGCAGTGGAGTCATAGGCCTTAATAGTCTGACTAGAAGGCTTCAAATCCGTGGGCTTCAAATCCAATAAGTCCATCATCTTTGCTGGCAGGACATTCATTGCAGACCCTCCATCGACTAATACCCGTGGAAATCGGCGTTCTTCCAACTGGACCGTAATGTAAAGAGGTTCGTTATGACTAGCCCCATACTTTGGCAGGTCCAAGTCAGTGAAGGTAATGATGTTTCCGTAATGGATACTTCCAATCATCTGGACGACCTCATCCGGGGTGACATCTATGGGCACCATGGTCTTGGCCAAACTTTCTTCTAGTTTCAGCTTATGAGGGTATGAAGAGGTTAACAGGGACCATAAGGAGATATTGGCCTAAGTACACTTCAACTGAGTCAGCACTGAATCCTCCTTGTCAAAGTCTGACTTTTCTGCTTATGGCTTATAAGGTCTTTTGTCTATTTTCGGCTCAGAGACGGCATTTCTTTTGTCACCCTTAGGCTGTTCAACACTCATCTGTCCGGACCGAGTCATCACATAGACATTAGACTTCTCTGAATCATCATTCCTACCGGCAGATTCTGTCAGCTCTTTCAAAGTCAGAGGCGGGTTCTTGTTGGCGTATGGCCAATTCTGCTGATTAATCTGATTGAGAGCGCTACCAGAGGCATAGGCGGCTTCCCAAATCCGATCCCAGGTTAATGGCTTTCTGGCTTTCTCGGGGTTTGGAATTCTTAACTGACTTAGCGACTGACTGATTTCAGCTTCATCCTTTTCACTCAGAGCCTTGACAGTCTCATTCAGGCTTTTCAAGGTCAGCATGCAACAGGAATTATCAGAGTCTGGAGGTTTGCTAATGGCTTCCTCACTTGGACCTAGCAACTTTTTCAGCAGAGTGGGGTCACATTCTTCATCACTGTCAAGCATGTCCCTTCTTTCTTTAGGGGTCAGCCTTCTGACGGCATCTTTGACGTTGGCCAAACACTTTCTGAAGTGGGAAATTCCATCATCGAGAAGGATTTCTACGGGATTAAACCTCATGGCGGGTTCCTGTTCTTTACTGCCAGGAAGATTTTCTGGGCTTTTCGGCTTCTGGGCTAACCACTCCTCTACTGTTCCTTCTGGCATTTCGACTGTGTCTTCCTCAGTATCACTACAGTAACTCTCGTGAGAACTCTCATCTTGACTCTCGTGAGAACTCTCATCTTGACTCATCGTAGGACATATAGGGGACCGAGGTCGCTTCGAACCTTAAGACTCTTTCCATGGCATCCATACACTCTTCTTCAGACAAGGTTTCAGGGGTGACTCTTAGCACTGCAATGGAGTCTACTCTTCCCGACGGGGGTTTGGCCTCAATGACGCTTACATGTTCTAGATCGTCGGGTGGAGCCCACTTCCCTCTTTCAGCTAAAGCTTCGATCAAGTTCCTCCATTCACCGACCAAGTCTTTGTAAGGAGTATTGAACTCTAGGATGTAGAATTCATATGCTGCCTCATCTGAGCTTGTATCCTTTTTCTCTTCCGAACCTTCACACAGGCTACAGACACATTTTGAAGTGATACCATCTCCCATTTCAGGTCCGTGGTTTTCATCTTGCCCTCCGGGTTTCACTTCGGTCGACTCCCAGTTCATTCCTTCTACTGAACTGTCACCATCACTGTAAATCCACCCATTCCTGTTCTCATTTCTGACTGACTCTTCACTGCCACTGTCTGGGAGATAGGCAAACTCACAGGCGTTGACAAAGTTAGAAAGGTCAGGCTGGTACTGGAATTCCAAGGTAGGGAAATTTGGCTCAGGCTGAGAGGAAGGAAAGAGTCCCATGGGGTAATGCAGAGGCTGCGTTACGGGGATAGCTGTGGCGTTTGTTCTCTGTCGGTAGGGAACAAAGCTGGGTCTTATCTGAGGAGGAAAGGGTGTCGGGACCCTGATGGATTGAGACGTTGGGAAGGACTGAAAAGGGACAGTCTTTGGCAAAGGATCATATGTGACTGGAGGAGGGCATTGGTTATAGGCTAGCTCTTCTTCCCTAGTCATCTGGTTACCCAAACCAGTACTGTTCTCTGTCAAATCGGCCATTCTGACTCTCTGGACTGACAAAGCTGAGGATTCTGGCGAACTGTTTGAGAATTCTGCGCTAACAAGTCGCTGACCCGGTGTTCTCACCCACTTCTTTCTCGCTGTGGGAAAGGGATAGGAGAGGTTTAGACTCGGGGTAGGTGTTTAGGCTGAAGGCTCAAGCAATATGCAAATTAAGAATCTTCCAGTTTACTTAAAACAGTGTCTTTTATTAATTTCTATTTGGTTGAAAAAGGGGTTCTGCCCTTCTTTTTCGCAACTACTCTAGATCCTGGATCAGTGGGTTCCGTCACTACGTCTATAAGCCCCTCGTATTCCACCTGTATTTCGACCTCCCAGGGTGGACAGCCCCGGGCGAGGGTCCTATAGGGCACGCGGATCCCACCGACCGAGAGAAGAACGCTCCTAATGGAACTAGCGGGTCATAGGAACTTTTAACGCACGAGCGATGCGAATTATAGTCAAGGCGATACCGGGAAAGTCTCGTCTTTCAGCCTTAACGGAATTTCGGCAGAATTTCGCTTGCGCGATTGACGTTTTGACTTTTTCGGTAATGTCCGAGAAGATAATAGACATGGATCGGGCGGTATAAGCCGGATGACACAGTGTCACATTGAACTTCGTTGCATACACCGTGTGTGAGTCAAGATTGAAGTCAATGCCGGGTCAAGATCTTGCCAATTTTTCCTTGTCGGAATTTTGGCAGAGCTTCGCTTGAGCGAAAGATCTTTGGATTTTCTTGGCAAGGACTCGGTCTTGACTCTTACACATTCCGGGCAGGTCAAGGTCGAAATCAATGCCGAAGTCAAGATCTTGCCATTTTTTCCTTTGTCGAAATTTTGGCAGAGCTCCGCTTGTGCAGAAGATCTTTGGACTTTTGGCATAGACTCGGTCTCGACTCTTACGCATTCCGTGCAGGTCAAGATGAAAGTCAATGTCGGAGTCAAGATTCTACCGATTTTTCCTCGTCGGAATTTCGGCAGAGTTTTGCTTGAGCAAAAGATCTTGACTTCCGTTATGGACTAAGGCTTGACCTTTACGGGGACATGCAACTGGGCTATATGACACGGACTAGACCAAAAACCAACCAAAAAGTCACGGTTTTTTGAAACGTGTGACACGGACTGTGCATTGGTCGACACCGGGCCGCCATGGGGAGTTTGGGGTGATTCCGTGCGCGCCCGGAGCATCGTAAGGCCGTCCGTGATCGCAACAAAACCACCCCGGGTTTAAAGGGACGTGCGTGCAAAGTGTACAGGATATATAAGGTGCACGTAGTGTGCGGCCTCCTAAAAATATTCCTTTTTTGAGTTAAAACAGAGATTTTCAGAAATGTGTTTTAAAGGAATGATTTTTCGGGACGGGGAAAATGCAACAGATAAGGCACGTAAATTTTCTGGGAGCCCCAGTCAGTCTTGGAACTGAATAGCCCCAAGCTGCCAAGGCTGCCAGATTAACCTCAATTTTTCCTGGTGGAATTGCCACTGAGGCCGCCCGGTCAGAATCCAAGGAGGATTGAGCCGTACGACTGCATGGATCAATTTTCCAAGTTCCACTCCTTTGCAATTTCAGGTTGTTTCCCGAACATTTTAGGCACCTTTTAGCCTTGAGAAGGCTTCTTGTTCAAAGTATGCACAATTCCCAATATGCAAATGATGCAATGCAAGGCAAAGAAAGCAAGCACGATAATTGGAATCCGCGATGGGAGTCTAACCCGCTCAAAGGAAAAAAGCTTTCTTTCTTTTTTTTTTATTTTCGAAAAGAGATATCGGTACGTGGGATTGTTAAACCACCGTTTATCCCAAGCCCCGGGTTAGGGAGCGATACAGGAAGGTTAAATGGGCTATATGACACGGACTAGACCAAAAACCAACCAAAAAGCTTTTCTCCTTTGGGATTTCGAAAAGAGATATCGGTACGTGGGATTGTTAAACCACCGTTTATACCGGGTATCATTTATTTTGAAAATGAAAGCTTTTCTCCTTTGGGATTTCCCCAGCGGAGTCGCCAAACTGTGAATGTGTGCCCAAATTCTAAATTTTTATTTTTAGATCGGATTCACGCGAGTTTGAAAACATCCGATTTAATTTGAAAAACAGAGTCGCCACGCCATTTTGATTTCCTCAAAACTTTGAAAAAAAGGATTTTAGGGTTCGAAGGTTAAGTTACCCCTTGGGATGAACGGATCGTCGTTCACCCAAGGTGCCTTGCCATAGCAAGTCTCCCTAGATTCCATTTTTCGTGCTTGCTTGCGTGCTTTCTTGTGTGCATATGTTGAAAAGAGAGGGGGGAATGTCCCAAGTTGTCTTCCGGACGTACAAACCATTTAATTGGTTGTCGCTCGGGATTCCTTGGATTTTTATGTGTTCGAGACTTTGATCCCGTCCTCATCTTGGACTTGTGATCATCACTATTTGACCTTGGGTCTTGCGTGATCGAGAGAAGGGCTCTCTTTTATAGTCCAAAATGGGGTTCTTTAGAAAAGGAGCGTCCTTAGCCCATCAATCCTACGCCTTGAGACGATTGAGCTTATATGGGAGCTATCATGCTCGTCTCAAGCGATAATCGGAGATATAGGTTTAAGGTTTATCCCTTTCTAAAGAGATTATGGCACCTTTAATGGAAGAAACGATGTAAAGATAGGATCTTTACACCGGTCCGTTCCGAATGTTGCTAATGGGGACATGGGGGAATGCATGTAAAAATGACATTTTTAGTGAAAAGATGACATTTTTAGGGTGCAAAGGATGCTTTTGATTTGCAAATGATGCTTTTTGATGTAAAGAAAGGATTTTTATGCAAAGGATGCATTTTTATGATGCAAAGAAATGATTTTTAATGCAAAGGATGCATTTTATGTATAGAAAGGATTTTTAATGCAAAGGATGCATTTTCATGTAAAGAAGTGATCTTTAATGCAAAGGATGCTTTTTTATGTATAAAATTGAGTTTTAGGGTGCAAAGGATGCAATTTGAATATAAAGATTACATTTTTATATGCAAAGGATGTATAAGGATACCATTTTTATGTAAAAAAGAGGGTTTTAGGTACAAAGGATGCACCTTTAACTCAAAGATTACATTTTTATGGGCAAAGGATGCTTATTTCATGCAAAGGATGCAAAGGGGGAGGGGGTATGATTTGTATGAATAAAGATAGGATCTTTAACAACTAATACCAAGTCCCAAGCAAGATAATGGTAATATATGAATGCAAGGAGCAATTATATCACATAAACAAGCATGATGCAAGGTAAGGGAGTGAGAGGTTACCAATGGTGGTGACCTCTTCTTCTTTGATTCTTGCCTAGTGGATGGACCAACTTGGAAGGCTTCAAGGAGGAGGGAGGTGGCTTCTTGGCACTCTTCAACTTCTGGGATTTTCGCAGCAGGGCTTGAACAGAGCTTTTGGTGCTGAATATGGTATGTTGTTGGTGTCTAAAATGGGTAGAGGAGGGCTCTATTTATAGGCAGTCTGGATAAGGCTAATGAGGCCGTGCGGCTAGGAGTTCTCTCCTAATGCAGCCATGCGGCATTATCCTATATGACTCAGCATGTTTCTAGAATCATGCAAGGTGGCACTTCTAGAAGGTTTTCCATATTAAGGAAAACATGCCTTTTTAATTTAAATCAGTCCCTTCATTCCTTGGAAGGTTCGGAACAGTTCCGGAATTGCTCCCGAACTTTAGGAAAGTCCGGGAAATTGCCAGAAAACTTAACTGGAAGGCATGAGCCAGATTTGGGTACTTACACCTGCGAGGTCCACAAGAAACAGAAAGAAGATCAGTAGAACTTTGTGATACAGCTCCTGAATGAGCGAGGTATAACAACTATTCCCCGGTCAGATGGTACCTTCGATTTAATCGAGGACGACGATCCTCCCTGATCAACTCCCCAAACCTTCAACCAAATTCCTCCGCATTCGAACTACGGAAATCCTTCGATCCAAGGAAATAGCGACCAAGGCTTCATGTTGCCACTTCCCAAGGCGCCCCTGTCATACACGGCCAAGCCGGTTCTGCCCCCTTCACCCAATACAATCACCGCAGCACTGGACCATCTCAAACAGATCCAAATATCCTTTAGTATCCTCCTGGGTTCAACCCGTTACCCATATACGAGGCTCAGAATTATGGGATAAAATCTCGATTTAACCCAGAAAAGGCTTCCGCATATCCAAATATCTCAAGTCTGACACCCTCAATTACTGCCTCTCTGATCGCAGCACCAGGAATGAAAGCCAACATCGGGAATTCCAAGAAAGAGACACTCAAGTCTACCGATCCGGGAATGGTCACACCTCTTCCCGTCAAGTTCAGAATGCCTGAGATGGACAGATTTGACGAAACCAAATTCCCTCAAACCCACGTTGACATTTACGTCCTCGGCATGAGAGCAAAATGGGCCACCCTCCAACAAATGGCCGACCATTTTCAGCATACCTCAAGAGTTCAGCGCTAAGGTGGTTCCTAAGAGTCAAGCCCGAAGATCGCCACACCTAGGACCAGATCAGGAACATCTTCCTCAAACGGTACCGCTCCAACCTGGAAAGGGAAACAAGTCGTGAAGACTTAATCACCACCGAACATAAGACAGATGAAAGTGTCGGGGAATTCAACAAAAGATGGAGCTGGAAACTTTCCGAAATTATGAAACCTCTTTCCAAGGATGAACAAATGAGGGTCTTCAAGTCTTGCTTTTCCACCAGTACCATGGGCACATGAATGATAATTGCATCGGTCTGCGGTATGAAATCCAGAAGCTGATAGAAGAGGGAAAGTTGGAACGTCCTCGTGGCCTTACTAACACAATCAGGAACCCTTTTTCGAACAACAACAGTGTGAACTCCATCGAAAGGGTACCAAAGACGATTGTCGCTGAGCCAATTCCTCCGCCTCTCCCAGTCAACCCCTCACCGGAGGTCCACATCTGGTACGACGTATGCGACTGCTCCAAATGCCTTGACGACGAGTTCCAAGACATGATAAGAGGTGATTCCCCCAAAAAGAAGAAGAGGCCTTCCTCTCAGGAAAAGCTTAAGGAAAGATTCGAAGCTGGAGACAGTAGCGCCCACTCGGAGAACCCTCTGGAAAGTTCGATTATTACGTCCTCTACTCCAGCAAGCCTTCCCCTTCCCCTTCTTCGAACCACATAACTTCAAAACCAACAGGGGAAGGAAACCCAAAACATCTGGCTGACACCAAAGTCCATGCCTCAGGACATAAGAAAGCCCTAAATCCCGACAACCCGACTGGCAGCAAGAAGCATAATCCCAAGAAGGATCAGCCCAAGTTCACTTGTCAAAGTTTAGAGCACGGGCCAGCGAAGGAAAGGCAAAATAAACTGGGCACTCACACTCAATCAACGTGCTGACGAAGGAAGGCCACCGCCACAAGCGACCTCACTGGAATCCTGAGAACGAGAACCAAAGGCCCGAGGTACCACCAAGACCTCTGCCTCTTAAAAGAAAGATGGGAAACGGTTGGCTCGATGACTCCCCTTCTTCCGAAAGAGATCAAGTCTATGATCCCAGGCTATACGGCAGTATGTTCACATTTTGTGACGAAGACTTGCAAAAAGGGGTTACAGAACATAACGATGCCTTGCACATCACCACTCAGCTCAACACCGTCTCCCTTCCTAGAATCCTGGTAGACATTACGCATCGATGAAGGCTACATGATCCCATCCTTCCGAACCATCAAAGCCTATGACAATACGTCTCGTCCTATCCTGGGGACCGTAACTCTGGAACTTTGGTTCGAAGCTCAAACGGTGCCAGTGAAATTCCAAGTGATGGATATCCCGTCCGAATTCACATCTCTGTTAAGATGCCCATGGCTGCACCACATGAAAGCCATAGCCTCCTCCCTCCATCAATGCGTAAAGTTCATAAACTGGAGAGGAGACCTCGAAGTCATCAGAGGAGATATCATTCTCGGGAGCAACAAAGCTGAGGTACCAACCAAACGTACCCGCAGTCACGCACATGTGCCACCCCGCACGGACCATCCTAAGGAAAATCGGGGAAAATCTCACCAGTATCTCTCTGAGTCCGGAGATGCCAATTACGTCAACGCCCTCGTTACAGGAGGAGCCTGAAGCAATAAAGTTCATCAGATTCAACTGTCGCTTTCGAGACTTGAATCCCGAATGGAAAGAGACATTGGAAACCACGATGATACAGGGACATAAGCCTCTCCCCTCCGACCAAAAGTTCGTGAGCATCCTTCAAGCAAAGCCCTTGGCCCGACCTAACGAAGAAATCTTCATGATAAAGGTCAACAGACACAGGCACACTTATGAAGAATGTATGGCAGCCGTCCACAAAATCTTAAACATGGAATTCCCTATCAAGCCCCTCTACTCAAGCAGAGGACACGAAGTTTTCCTCGCAGTACCAGCTTCATAGCAGGGTACACGACATCCTTTGGTCTGGGTCGAACCATCAAGCAGAGATGAATCAGAACTCTCCGAAGTAGAAGACGCAATAGACCAGCAGGAAAATTCTTATGTGAACATGTTCAGATTCGAGGATGACACCAGTTCAGATGAAGTCACCTATGACGAAGGGTCGAATACAATGGAGATTGTGAAACTCAACGTCTCGTACAGACAATTGTTCGGCGAGTGGAAGCAGATGGTAGACATGACAAAAAATCCATCTGACCACGTAACTGACGACGACTTCGTCAACATCATCTTTTCCAAATACCCTGACGAGACCAAGGACCCGGTCCTTATTATCAGATTTTGTGATGAGGAAGTTATCCTCGACGATTGTCTGATCATGGTAAACGAGGCCCTTGCAAAAAGAGCTCAAGGCCCGTCATCCTCGAGTGTCCGCACCAGTGACAGCCTACCCATGCCGTCAGTCAGGATCATAGCCAAGAATGCAGCCAAGGCCAAGTGCATCAACAAAGGAAACGAAGCTCCCCATTTGACTATAGGCAAGATTAACATAGGGAATGCCTCCCGCAGCAGCCCCGAGAACATTGACGAATACGCTTCTGACGAGAGAGATCAAACCCCAAACGGAAGGGACGACCACTCGAGTATCAATATGCTTAAATTTGATCCTCATCCTAACCATCACGGTAATGGATCCAAGCAACCCACCAACGAGCTGCTGGCATTGATAGAATTGGCTCTTGACCGAGATTACGAGACCATGAATATCGCAGAATTTAACACACCCATCGGTTTGATCGATCAGATGTGGGCATATTTCCTAGTAGTCGAGATCAGAGAAGGCCGCATGGAATGTTCGACTATGGCTTCCTTTGTGAACAAAATCCAAGTATTTCCACCCTTTGGAGAGTTGTATGTGATAACGGTCTTGGAAAGCAGTAAGACAATGAGTACGTACAGAGAATGCTTGAATCTCGCAAGAAAAGCCCTCATGGAATTGGCTGTGCAAGAAGTGCACCTTTGGGAAGAAGGTAAAGCTCGAAAGACTCACAGGGACAAAGCCCTTAAAGCTTCGCAAGTCGCCTTAGAAAGACATTTAGAGGCCACTCTGGATCAGTTCGACCTCAAGAACTTTACTAATGGCAATTTCCTGGATTACCACCACTTCTCGGCAAACCCTCTCTGGAAAGGAAAGGCAGTCAATGGTCTAGATGACCTAGGAGATGGAATGGAACAACACAAGGAATACCTGGTCCAACAACACGAAGAATACAAGTGCCTGCCTCCCCGAGAAAAGCAAGCCCTTTGCGAAAGCGACGATGAAGGCGATGAAGTGTTACTCTTTCGAGCCGATCACGAAGCCAACAAAACTGGAATCCCAAGGGTCCTAGGAGGATGGGAAAGGATCGTTTCCATTCTCAAGTTAAAGGAAAATTGAAAAAGAAGAGCCTGTTCAAGGGGAAAAGAAAAATGGAAATAAACCTCCAAAGAATGCTACCCCAGACTGCAAAGTTCATTTACGGGATAGGAAACGATCAACTGGGACAAGAGCCAGTTACTTGGGCAGATGTCCAGGAAACCGTATACTCACCTTTTGACATGTTCGCCACTCAGCTAAAGCTTAAAGAAAGCTCTCCCTAATGGAGGTTTACCAGGATTGTCGCATACGATTCAAAGAAGCCTTGGCTATTCTAACTTGGGAAGAAATGCAAGCGCTAACTCTCAACGAAGGCTCGGCCATAAGAGAGCAGATTTGGATTAAAAGTGGAGGAAAGCTAGCAAACCACGATTACCGTTTGTCCAAGCTCAAGAATGCCATGAGCCTGCTCAGCAAGAAAGTGAAAAACGCCGTGTACCAGGAAGAGCTCATAGAAACGGTTCACATAAATAAAGAATCCTCTAGCCTCATGGAAAGAGTGAACGAGATAATGCTCAGTCCTAGCAACCACTGCTGCACATTGACATTCGAGCAACTGTGCCAAACCATAGGCTCTCTCCCTTCCAAAGCACCTAAACCCATATCATGGGACAAAATTCGAAAGGCGGCTGAGGCCCCAGAAAGGTAGTAACAGTCAACGAATTGAGAGAGGATGTATGGCCCTATGCTTCGAAAAATCCTCCACTGACTATGGCTCAACTCAAAGAAACATGCTCAAAAGAGGCCAAACCCGATGTCAATGTTCTGACCTGATCTGGCCAAATTCATGTGCTACCGCCTAAGGCCAACAAAAAGCCAACAGAGCCAGAGCCGTAACCCTGTCGGTACGTACTCGAAGAAGCAAGTTCTAGAAATGAAGACCCGATCCTTACCCAACTAAAGGAGACCCAAGCAAACATCTCCCTTTGGTCCCTGCTCACCTCTTCCTACCCTCATAAGCTCAAGCTGGAAGAAAACTTAGCTCGGACCATGATCCCCGTGGACGCGACTCCCGAAGAAGTAATCCAGATGATCGGCAATATCTATTACGGAAACATCATCACCTTCACAGACTTGGACCTGCCAAAATTTGGGACTGATCATAATGAGCCGCTCTACATCAGTGTCCAGTTGGAAGAGCGTCGCCTTCCCCGCGTACTTGTTGACGGGGGCTCAGGAATGAATTTCTTGCCTGCCAAGATGATGGACCTGCTCGACATCAGCCCACCGACTTAAAGCCTTTGGCTCACACTGTCAAAGCTTATGATTCTACCTCCCGCGCAGTTCTCGGGGTCGCTACCCTAAACATATGGTTCGACAAACAGATGATGCCTATCGAGTTTTAAGTCCTGGACATTCCTATCACTTTCATGGCCATTTTGGGAAGACCATGGCTGCACCAAATAAATGGCGTAGCATCCACTCTTCACCAATGTATCAAATTCATGCAAGGAAATGAGCTTACAACTGTCTACGGGGATATCATCACCACCGATGGGACTTGCACCAATGTCATTCCAATGCTATAAATCAAGCACGATGATGATGATATGACATTAACTGGATTTACAGTAGAAACTTCCAAAATCTAAATATGCAGCGTAGACCTTCCGTTGTTTTGGGATAAGATCCCTCCTGCCATGAAAATGATGAAGCTCATGAACTTCATCCCAGGACTGGAGCTCGACAAAAGGCTATAGGGACAACACCAAATCATCGAAGTCAAGGACCACAATACTGTCCAGGGGCTCGGTTATGTTCCTACACCTAATGATGTCAAAGAAGACAAGAAGCTCATAAGCACCAAAGCCGCGGCTCGCAAAAAGGGAACCTCCTATACCGTACCCAACCTTTGACCTTACAGCGGACCTAGCTCGCTACTTCGTCAAAGGAACTGATGAAGAAGAGAAAGGAACTGAGGGAACTGAGAGAGGAACTGATGAAGATGAGAAGCGAACAAGAAAGGTCAACACAGAGACTGCAGAAAAGCTAGAAAAGCTGGCACAGAACCTCAAACATTTCAGAGGACTCAAGGCCAATCCGATAAGGGGAGCGTTCCTCTACGTTACTGCAATACCTGGACCTATCACCACCACCGTTCAGCATGAATACTCGTTGAAAAGTATACCCGACATAGAAGAACAGCTCAAAACGCTCTTCTTGGGAGATAGGCTGTTTGGTCCAGCCTACAAAGCGACATTCGAAACATTGATTACAAGGAAGAAGGAACCAGAATTTGTGGAAAATGCTCTAAGTGGACCTGCTCCACAAAACCTCTTCAAATAAGTCATGGAAGTTCCAAACCTGATTGATCTGGACTCCGAGGACAGCATGATCTGTTGGTGTAATAATGCCCTAGGCATTTAGTTATGTTTGACTTATAACTTATACCGCTATGTAATCGTCTTTATCATTTATTATGGAGCATGTTTATTTGGCTTATTATATGTTTACATGTTTATTATAATAACCTGCGTCCCTAGTTATTGTGAATGACTAGTATAAGTTGGTAATGGATAATCATGGAGATGATTATATGCATAAAATGTACATTACACTTATGGGTACTTGCTAGAGAACAAGTACTGGACATGACCTATTGATGAGATTTATGATATGGTCTATAGTCATATATGTCATGATTAAATCTCATGATAGTCGTGTCATTGGAATCCTTTGTACCTGAGATTATCATCGTCTTCCACATGATGAACATTGTATTTGATGTAGTCTAACTCTATCTTTAATAGGATAGCAATAAGAGCTCTGTTGGCACGATTGGATTCTTGTAGGGAAGAATGATAAGTCAAGATGAGATTTTGAACATATTCAGAATCGAGAAAGCATTGAATAATATGAGTTGACGAGGACCATGACTCATGTTCAATTTGACATTGTGGACAAAGGGATTGTGATATTTGATCTATCAAGGAATCAAGCTTTGATGTTATATTAATTGGGGGATATAATGGTTTGCTAGAAACGACTTATGTCTTGTGAGGTCGATGTTTCGACTCACTACCAACATAAATATAATTCCTAAAGGGTCACACACAAAGAGCGAATTTTGAATTGGCTGAAAATTGGAATTTTGGGAATTGTCACGACTCGTGACTAGGAGCACGACTCGTGCCCTGGGTCACGACTCGTGACAAGGATCACGACTCATGCCCTTTAACCGGTACGACTGCGTTTTAAAGGCAATTCGTGAAAATTGGACATTATGGGATTGGGGACGACTCGTGCCCTCAGGCACGAGTCATGCTTTTATAATCAGAACGAGTGTAAAATAAAGGATGACTTGTGGGAATGACTGATTTAGCAAGAGTACGACTCGTGCCCTCAGGCACGACTCGTGCCAACGGCGAAATCTGTTTCCGTATGCGTTTTCCTTTGCGGATTGGTTTTTGGTTTGGACTAGGTTTCTCCCTAAGGGTTAGAGATTTATAATTGGTATAAATAAAAACCTTCTCCTCAGCCAAAAACACATGTTATTTTATGGTTTATGAAACACTAAAAGATTGATATTGATTGAGAATCAAAATATCAAAAGCTCCCAAATTAATTGCATTATTTTGGCTATTGATTATTGACTATCGATTCAATAATCGGAGTATCATCTAGCAATCCTACAAGAATTGTTCTTGGTTCGTTCGCATGTGGATTATCATTAGAGAGTGCTTCCGTTAAAGCTTGGATCAATTCATCACAAGGAAGATCAAGGAGAAGATAGAAGATTCGGCAACAAATTCAAAGGTTGAATTTTGGAGATTTGTTTTGAACAAACATAATCGCTACAAGATATGTAAAATCTATTTCATATGATTTCCTCTCTTCATGCTAGACAGATTCAAGGGTAGGGTTTTGATGTTTTATAAAAGTTCTTCTGTTGCGTTTGTAACCCCCAAACCCAACAGTGGTATCAGAGCCGTGTTTATCATGGTTAGGATTGAAATTAGCATGCTAGATTTAATTTGATTAAATGCTTTACATACTATATGAAATAGATCCATGATTAATATGATTAGTCTTTTACTTGGGTTATTGTTCTGTTTAATATGATTAAAGTAGATTAGTAATTTCTCAAAATTGAATCAAAATGTTTGTTTGAAATTTTGTGAAGTCCTATGTTCATGATTATGTACACAAAAGTTTCATGTTACAACCATGCGATGTTTGTTGTTATGTGCAAAACCTTCTAAATGTTTAAGTTTTATGCCACCCCTTGATTAGAACACTTGTGAAATTTTAGGGTATTTTGATGTAGTTTCGACTCTGTTGGGTGCATCATTATATCTTAAATTGTGATCAAGATGAGATAATAATGGTTGATGTAGTTTTGACTCAGTTAGGTGCATCGTTCCAAATTTCATGAGTTTGAAAAGGGTTTTAACTTAATTGGTGCTTTCAAATGAGATTTGACCCAAGGCATAGATGAGATTAAAACATGTTTTGACATATGATGTCAAGAAATCTCATAAAAAATCTAAGAGTCATATATATGATTGATGTTATCTACCTAAATAGCTTGATTTCGGGCATTGACTCAGTTAAACCAAAATCAAGTGAAATATGGATCTTAGTCCATTTTGATTATATGATACATGCTTGTATTTGAAGGTGTATAATTGAGTGGGAGTATTTATGAAATACATTATTTTCTCTTTTTTTTTTTGACGGAACTCCCTAGATTTTATTAATAACGAAAAATAAAATTACAAACATGGTGGGGGACATGACAACCTCAACCACCAGAAAAAAGCAGGGGGGAGTTCTTACACAACCTGTAAGATCCTCTACAATAAATGGGAGGGAGCTAAGATTAAAAGAAACACCAAAAATAAAAGAAAAAATCAAAAAAACTAAAACAATCAAGGTCCTAACATAGAGGAGATAATCTAAAGGAAAAGGCACAGCAGGCAACACATCCGGCCGGACAGGCCAAACCACACACGGCCAGAAAACTAGGGCGGCTGCACAAGACAAGCCGAGGCTCTTGTGCGACCGCACAAGCCATGCCGCAGCACCAATAACACCAGCAACAACAGATCGGCCCAACATAGGAAATCCCATGCAGAACCACGAACCAAAGCAGCAACCAACACCACAAAGAACTAAAGGCGGAGAGAAGGGATACCATTTTTATCAAGCATATAAGAACCTTGGACATCCTTTGGAAGATCAACAACGGAAAAGAAATTAACATGGGATTTGGAATCAGCAGCGATATTAGCAATACCATCGGCAACTCTATTACCTTCTCTAAAAACATGGGTGAATTTAACTTCCAGAAAATTCATCAAGAAGAGAATCTTATTAATGATATAATGAATTCGCCAAGGTATATGATAGATTTTCAGAATGATCTTCATAAGAACTTCGGAATCAACCTCAATCCATAAATTAGAGATATCAAACTCAATAGCAAGCTCCAAACCGTTCAAGACTGCCATCGCTTCCGACCACAAGTTTGTTTGCTCACCATAAAATCTACCATAAGCAAAGATAAACTCACCATGGCAATTTCTAAAAATGCCTCCACCAGAAGCAACCCCCGGATTACCCCTCGAAACGCCATCCGTGTTAAGCTTGTAGGAGCCAGCAGAAGGAGATTTCCATACAACCAGCCGGCCCAAAAGAGGACTAGGGAAATGAAGATTAATCTTAAAAATATCACGAATGTGATGATCAAAAGAGGAGCTACTAAGTTGGACTTTAAAGGCAGCAGCAATGGAAGATAATTCCGAAATGATAGAGGTAATAATGCCATTTCGAGAGGGAACTTTACCTTCAAAAATCCATTTATTTATTTATTTATTTTTTTAGAGAAAGGAGACGGTACTCCCTAGAATTTATTAATTAAAAGGAAAAGTACAAAGCAAGGTGGGGGACATGACAACCTCAACCACCATAGAACAAATCTAAGGGGGGAGTCCTTACACAAGATGTAAGGTCCTCTACAATAAAGGAAGGGGAGACTAAAAAAAAAAAAAATTCCTAATGTAAGGAGTAGATGCCTTATCATTTAGATAAGGCCTCAAACAAAACATAGGAAGATCACTACTAGAAATAAACTCAAAATCAGCCCTGAGATCCGCAACATAATTAGCTAAACCATCCGCTACCTGATTACCCTCTCTCAAGATGTGAGTGACTCGAATATCAAGCAGCTGCATCATACGATGGATTTCCTGAATGAAATGCCAAACTTCCCACGGAACAAGACAAGACTTATGTAAAATACGCACCAGCACTTCCGAGTCCATCTCAATCCACAAGGAATGATATCCACGCTCAAGAGCAAAACGAATCCCATCCAAAGCCGCTCTAACTTCAGCTACAACATTCGAAGAAGAACCATAGAACTTGCCATAGCCGAAAACCATATTTCCCTTACTATCTCTAAATATACCACCTCCTGCTGCAAGACCCGGATTGTTTCTAGACACACCATCGGTATTTAACTTAATTTGAGCATTGGAAGGGGCTGCCCAAACCACTAACCGAATTGGTTTGCTCACATGAACAGAAACCGGAATATTGAAGAACTCCATCACATATGAATCAAACGGACCGCAGGGAAGAGAAATATTGAACGCCTTAACAAAATCCCGCACTTGATTTTGAACTAAGAGAATAATGGTGTTGGCATCCATTTTAATGCCCTCAAATCTGGATTTATTACGTGCCTTCCAAATATTCCAGCAGATAAGACTAGGCAAAATAGCACAAATCCATTTGATACAACCGGAAGCTCTTAACGGAAGATTATAACTCCATGAAATTAACCATTGAGAGAGGGAAGAACCAAAGATCCGAATCCCAAGCATATCACCAAAAAAATGCCAAATTTTCGAAGCAACACTACCATGTAAAACAATGTGAGACAAAGTTTCCATAAAATGAGAGGAGCAGCAATCACACCGAGAAGCAATATGAATACCTCGCCGTTGAATAGAATCATCCGTAGGCAAAGCATTTTTTAAAGCTTTCCACATAAAAACCGATACTTTGAAGGGAATATGAGAATGCCAACAACTTGCAAAAACCATTCGAGACGGCCTAGCAATGCGGCAAACTTTCCAAGCTGAAGAAACAGAAAACTTACCCGTTGAAGAAGGAGTCCAAAAAGGAATGTACCGGCCCATCGGATATAGAAATAAGTCTAGTCTGAATTAAGTTGATTACTTGTAGCCCATATGATTGCCTAACATGGTCAACTTGCAGAGATCTGTCAATAAACAAGGATGAAATCGGAACATGAGCCTCATTAGGAAGAACAAGATCCTTATCTAGCCAATGCTCCTGAACCGATATGTTTCCAGCCTTAACACCCCAAAACAAATTGTCCTCAACTAAGTTCTTTGCAGCGATCATTCTCTTCCAAATGTGAGAACAGCCCGCTCGAATGGAAGCATCCATAGGATGAGAGTTATGACAATATTTTTCCAAAAGGAACCTAGCCCATAAAGAATCTCCACAACGAAAGCGCCACCATAATTTCATGGCAAAAGCAAGAGACATATCTTCAAATTTTCGAAAACCCAAACCTCCTTCAGTAGTAGGCCAAAAGAATTCCTTCTTAGAAACCCAATGACAACGCTTCTCTCCATCCGCATTACTCCAAAAAAAATTAGAGATAAGACGAGTAATAGCATCGATAGTACCTTTAGGAGGCTCAAGAAGAGATATATAGTAGATAGTAATGGCTTGAAGGCAAGATTTAATAAGAATAACCTTAGCCCCCATAGATAAAATCTTTCCTTGCCACGATTCAAGTCTCTCCTCCATCTTTCTAAGGATAGGAACAAAAAGAGCCTGCGTCCTCCTCCCGGAATACAAAGGACACCCAAGATAAATAATAGGAAGCTGTTTGTGTTGAAAACCCGTCCACTCAGCCACTAAATCCGCCCTGTGCAAGTCTCTTCTACCCAAAATAAAGCAAGATTTGGCCACACTAACCAATTGACCCGAATGGAAGATAACATCATCCGCATAAGAAAGATGAGATACAAACGGGGCATGAATAGCACCAGAATGGAAGATAACATGATGATGGTTCTCATGAAGAGCATTAAGGCCACGACTAAGAATTTCAGCAGCAACAATGAATAAGGAAGGAGAAATAGGATCTCCTTGGCGAAGCCCTCTTGTCGAAGGAAAAAACCCCACTGCCTCCCCATTAATAAGAATGGAGAACCAACAATCCGAGATGCATCTGAAAATCAAATCTATCCATGTCTCGGAAAAGCCAAAATTACGCATAACCTTTAACAAAGCAAACCAAGAAAGACGATCTTATGCCTTTGCCATATCAAGCTTTAAGGCAATATTCCCCCCAAAGACTCTCCTGTTAATAGAATGCATAAGTTCTTGAGCAAGTAACACGTTCTCATGAATGAGCCGACCTTTAAGAAAACCACTTTGGTTAAGAGAAATGATTTTAGGCAGAATTAAGGACAGCCGGCCATTTTAAAAGCTTCGAAATGATCTTATTTGAGAAGTTACATAGGCTTATTGGCCTCCAATCAGAAAAAGAATTTGGAGCAGCAACCTTAGGAAGAAGGACAATAGTTGTACTAGTCCATCCCCTAGGCATGCGAAAACCAGCAAAGAATTCCAAAACAGCTCTAAACAGATCATCTTTAATATACTCCCAGCAATTATGATAAAAGTCACCACTGAATCCATCAGGGCCAGCCGCACTAGCACCTGACAAAGAGAAAACAACTTCACGAACTTCTTCAAGAGAAGGAGCAGCAATAAGAGATTCATTATCAGCATCATTCAAAATGCTGGGAATATGATCAAGAAGGTGTTGCGAAGAACAATTGTTATCACCCGATAAATGGTTCGAGAAGAATTGAATGGCTTCATTTTGAATCTCGGACAACTCCTCCAACCAAACACCATTTCTATCAAGAATACGGTGGATATGCAGCTTTAATCTCTTTTTCTTCACATATGAATGGAAAAATTTTGTATTACGATCCCCATCTTTTAACCAAGATAAATTGGCCTTTTGCATCCAGAAATCTTCCTCAATCTTTAAGCGATGAAGTAAGTGAGCCTTGGCCAAATGTAAAGCAGCCCTATTCTCCTCCGAAGGATCTTGGTCAAAGGCTAACTCTTTAGCAGTAACATCATCCTCCGCAAGCCTGACTTGTTGATCAATTCGACCAAAAACCTCTTTGTTCCAGATTTGAATACGATGCTTTAACCTATTTAACTTTTTAGCAAACCTGACCATGGGTCTCCCATCCATATACTCGGCCCAAGAAGATTCAACAAGGGGAATAAAAGAATTATGCTTCAACCAAACATTGAGAAAACGGAAGGCACCTTTCTTCAAAACAAACTGAGATATTGATATTTAAAAGAAGAGGAGAGTGATCC
This sequence comes from Adenophora triphylla var. japonica, assembly GCA_022495995.1. Taxonomy (NCBI): domain Eukaryota; kingdom Viridiplantae; phylum Streptophyta; class Magnoliopsida; order Asterales; family Campanulaceae; genus Adenophora; species Adenophora triphylla. The sequence continues at coordinate 68,758 of JAFEMH010003551.1, read as the reverse complement.
GAACATGTTCTATTAAGATGGGTGATAGAAGTGCTATGAAAACCATTTAACCATTCAAAATTATAGAAAGCTCTATCAAGACGCTGCAGAATAGTTGCTCTTCCTTGTCTGTTGTTCTGCCAAGTAAAACAGTTCCCATTAAAACCACCGTCAATGAGGTTTGAAATACGTACCATGTCCGAAAATTCGAAACTTTAGCTTCATTACGGGACGGCCACCAATCTTATCACATTGAGCCAAAATAGAATTAAAATCACCTACAACAAGCCAAGGATCACTAAGAGAACTACGATCAATTAAATAATCCCAAAGAACCCTTCGCTGATACTTGCAACAACTAGCATATACAAACGTAACATTAACTTGATTAGGCCAAAGAACGTGAGAAACTCTAATAGATATTTCTTGATCACCATTATCCAAGATATCACAATCAATACCTTGTTTCCAAAAAATCCATATGCTGCTTTTAGCATTAGAAATACCACCAATACATCGAAGTTTCCTCATATAAAGAGGAACCAAGGAACCATCAAGCATTGGTTCATAAAGAGCAATAATCGAAACATTATAAGCTCTTATAAGTCTTTTAATACGATGAACTGAAGGGGCATTCCCCATACCTCTAATATTCCAACTAATAATACTGGCCATAAGGAGACTAAAAGTATTAAGAAAAGAAAAGGGGCTATTATGCCGAGACATCCTTAGGGGAAATTCCCCCACCATCAAACTCAGAATCTGCAAATGAAATGCTTCTTGGGGCCCTCGGAGAAAGATTCAAATCCCCCACAAGGCTGCCACTATGATCCCTTGACGGCCCAGTTTGAAGAATAACCTCAGAATCGGAGTCTTGTTTATTGTCATTGAAGTTTGAATCATTGTGAGCACAAAGAGCCAGATCGGAATTCTCATCTTCCAAATCAATAGAACCATCAACAATATTGGGACTTTTATCTTGTACCGTATGAGAATCAAGACATACTTCTTCAAAAGCATCATCAGTTTTACTTGGTTCCAACTCACTAATAGCTTTTAGAGAGTTGGGAGAAACAAAAGGAACACCCCGCTTAGGGAGAAAACTGAAGCCACTATTGATAATATTAGAGAAAATCTTATTTGAGACATGAGGGGAGGGGGGCTTTGAAGCCCAAGACGTACTAGCATTATGAGAACCAATAAAGCTCGTATTAATGGTACTTGAAGGGAGAGGCTGAAGAGAGTGTTTTTGTGAAACAGGAATACCAATCTTCACGCCACCAGATGGAGGATTTGTAACAGATTTTGCATGAGCATGCTGTCCAGTTTTTTCCGGGGCGTCTTTCTTTTCCACATAGATATGAACATTCTTCCCTTTATCAACCTTAGAATCCGTATGATTTAAGTCATCAACTTTAACTTGCTCAACCCTATCCTTTGGGTGAAGAAAGAAGCAATTTGATACATCGTGCCGTAGCTTATAACAATGTTTGCAATAGCGGGGAATATTTTCAAATGCCAGATTTTGATAGAAACTTGAAAAGTCGTCACCACAATCAATGAATACCCGAGAAGGCAATTTTTTGAGAAGATCAACTTGAACAAGGACCTTAGCCACACTTGGACGAGATAAATTTGCCGTTGCTTGATCAATAGCAAGAGGTTCTCCAAAGATCTGGGCGATAGAATACAAACAGACTTTGTTGAACATGTGAATTGGCAGTCCGGGAAGACCCACCCAAACAGGAACTAGAGAAGATTCCTTCCCCGGATGCCACGAGGGAGACCAGCGAAAAACACGCATTGGAAATCTGCCAAGAAACCATTGTTCCTTCGCCCACAGGCGATTAAAATCTCCCTCATGCATCAAACAAATAAGGATGTGTTTCGAATCAACATGCCCTAACGAAAAATCTGCTTTTAAACCAAACTTCAGGAAGTATTGACGAGTTGTCTCCATATTAGGGCGACCATGAGAGAACTTGCCAACAAGGGTAAATTTAAAAGGTTGAGATAAGGAGTTAATCATTTCCTTTGAGAATTTTAAAACCGGTTCACCTTTGTGGATTGACACAGGAACAAGCGGTAGAGATAAATTAGGACAGGCAGATTCCTTAAATAAGGAAGAGAAAGATTTTGATTTAGAGGGGGATATCGGTTGGCCTGAAACAGAATTAGGGATAGGTTTAGACGCCCCATGCAGATTATGGTTAACGGAATTTGGCGGCGCACCAAGGATAGGAGACGAATGCTGGAGAGGAGGGAAACAAGAAGGATCAGCCATATTAGTGGCCATGGTGGCCATAAGATGATGCATGGAAGCAACCGACAAATCCATTTAGTCAATCTACTAGCATTTTTTGTAGGCTCAAACCACCAAGAAATGAGAATTTGGTTAATGCTACCATTATGTAATTGCATTCCCAGAAGCTTCGCAAAGTAACCCCAAACATGAGAAGCAAGCATATCGGTTCCGAAAAGGTGAAGATTCGTCTCAGACTGAGGGTTTTCACAACACATACACCTTGAAGCTAAATGAATACCCCTATTTTGAACAGCCATGTCCGTAGGGATACCATTATGAAGAAGACGCCAAACGAAGATAGAGATTTTCATGGGGAGATGTTTATGCCAAATAGACGAGAAGACCATGCTAGAAGGTCATGGATTTCTACACTCCAACCAAGCTGAAGAAATGAGAAATTTACCTGAAGTTGAAGGCTTCCAAATAATAGTATTCGGCTGATCATTAAGTTGAATATGATGAGAACTAATTAAAGAGGCCAGCTGGGTTCCATACACCTCTCTAATAAGTTCAAGACGAGGAAGAGAACCTTCAAAAAGAGTATAGATTTGTTGATGATCAAAAGGAAGATGAATATTACCCTCCATCCAATGCTCATGAATAGAAATAAGGCCTTGGCCAACACGCCAACCTATCCGCGCCTCCATCATTCTTTAACTGTAAGCATCCGTCTCCAAATGTGAGAAGCGAAAGAAGTGGGCACAGCATCCATGGGATGCGTTTCAAAACAATACTTCCGGAGCAGGAAAGAGGACCAAAGAGAGTTAGAACCTCTCAACCTCCACCATAATTTCATAGCAAAAGAAGTCGCAATATCTTCAAATTTACGGAACCCAAGACCACCTTCATTTTTTTGACAGCTCATACGATTCCACCCAATCCAATGGCATTTTTTCTGACCCTCCAAGCCGCTCCAAAAGAAATTCATAATGATACGTTGCATGGCTGTAATTATCCCCTTTGGAGGGTCAAGAATGGAAATAAAATAAAGTGGGATGGATTGGAGACAGGAGTTGATGAGAGTAACCTTAGCCCCATAAGATAAAATTTTTCCTTGCCAAGTTTCAAGTCTATTTTCCATCTTCCTAAGAACCGTGGAAAAGAGGCTATTCTTTTTTCTACCCACATATAAAGGGCAGCCCAAATAAGTCATCGGGAGATCAATCTTCGTGAACCCCGAAATATTAGCAATAACATCATCTCTAGGAGCAGCCGGTTTACCCGTGACAAAGCAAGATTTGTTGATGCTGACTAATTGGCCTGTGAACTTTTGATAACCTTCCAAGCACCGCATATGCATTTCAAGAGACTCTTTGGAACCATTGCAGAAAATTATAATATCATCTGCATACGAGAGGTGGGAAACAATAGGCACATGGGGATGAGATTTATACCTCAGCCAATTATAGTTGGAATGAAGATAATTTAGACCTCTGCTAAGAAGCTCAGCTGCAATGATGAACAAGCTGGGAGAAAGGGGGTCACCTTGGCGAAGACCTCTGGTAGAGTGAAAGAAACCACTTATATCCCCATTCACAAGAACCGAGAACCAGCAATTAGAGATACAGCGGTAGATAATGTCAGCCCAAACAATAGAAAATCCAAACTTCTTCAAAATTTTGATAAGAACAACCCAAGAGAGTCTATCATAAGCTTTAGCTATGTCAAGTTTAATGGCAATATTGGAACCTCTAACCTTCTTTTTAATAGAGTGCATCATCTCTTGAGCCAGAAGGATATTCTCATGAATCAACCTACCCTTCACAAAAACACTTTGGTTGGAGGAAATAATGCGAGGAAGAATATTACCCAATCTACAAGTTAAAATCTTGGTAATAATCTTATTAGAGAAATTACACAAGCTAATAGGCCGAAGATCGGAGAAAGAAGCAGGGGCGTTAACTTTTGGAATAGTAACAATCAGGGTACTAGTCCAGCTTCTAGGCATATCAAACCCCGCAAAGAACTCTTTTATAGCTCGAAGAAGATCATCTTTAATAATATCCCAACATTCCGAATAAAAGAAGCCATTGAAACCATCAGGCCCGGCAGCACTTTGACCATTCATACTACGCACAATCTCAAAAACTTCCTCAAGAGTGGGAACAGCCGTAAGCATTTCATTATCCTCCGCCGTGATAATAGACGGGATCACATTAAGCAGATCATCATCCCCATCCAGATATAACTCAGCCGTGAGCTGTTGAGCATAGAAACACAAGGCTTCTCTTTGTATATCTTCTTTAGTGGTTAACAACGTTCCATCTTTATCTCGAATCCGATGAATATGCAGCTTTTGCCTCTTCCGCTTGACATATGAATGAAAAAATTTGGTATTACGATCTCCCTCTTTTATCCATTTGACATTAGCTTTTTGTCTCCAGAAGGACTCTTCAATAGAAAGCTTGTGTTGAAGATTAGATGGTAAATGCGTTGATACTTATATGTTTATTGTTTGCATATTTTATTGTAGTAATGGCAACTCACAATAATCAGCCCCTGTCACTGCGATCCGTCCTTGAGAAGGACAAGCTCGAAGAGAATGGTACAAACTATTCTGATTGGATTAGAAGCCTAAGAATTTTTCTAAGGCAAGAGAAGAAAATGTACGTTCTTGACGAACCCATTCCACCTCCACCTGCTGCCAATGCTTCTAGGGCAGATAAGGATGCACATAAGAAACATACTGATTATTTTAATGATGTGACATGCCTTATGCTTGCCACCATGTGTAAGGCTCTTCAGAAGGACCTTGAACACATGGAAGCTGCTTTTGATCTAGCCGAGCGCTTAAAGGAAATGTTCCAAGTGCAAGCTAGACAAGAGAGGTATGATGTGGTAAAGGCCTTAAAAATGCATGCAAGATGCAAGAGGGGCAGTCAGTTGGTGCTCATGTCCTTAAGATGAAAGGATATATTGAGCGTCTCGAAAGGTTTGGAAATCCGATGAGTTTGGAACTCGCTATGGATACGATATTAAATTCATTGCCTGAAAGTTATTGTCATTTCATTATGCACTATCACATGAGTAGCATGGATAAGAATCTCTCAAAATTGCATGCGATGCTTAAAACCACAGAGAAGAATATCAAGAAGCCTAGAACGACAAATGTGTTAATGGTTAACAAAGGGAAAGGATTCAAGAAAGAAGGTAAAGCAAAAGTTGCTAAACCTAAGGCAAAGGTTGCCAATTCCGAAGAGGCAAAACCCAAAGGTTCTCAAAAGGATGCGATATGCTATTTTTTTATTTTTTTTTTGGCGAAAGGAGGGCGGCACCTCCCTAGATTTTATTAATAAGGATGCGATTTGCTACCATTACCAAGAGGTTGGTCATTGGAAGCGTAATTGCAAGGCTTATAAGGAAGGCGTAAAGGCGAAGAATGGCAATACGATTGCTTCTGATTCAGGTATCTATGTGATAGAAGATATTTTCCTTTCTATTTATAGTCCATGGGTATTAGATACTGGATGTGGATCTCACATTTGTTTAAATATGCCCGACTAAGGAATAGGAAGCTACTCAAACAAAGTGAAGTTGACCTACGTGTGGGGAATGGAGCAAGAGTTGCTGCATTAGCCGTAGGGACATATGATGTAACTTTACCTAGTAGATTTGTACTTGTTTTGAACAATTGTTACTATGTTCCGGATTTGAGTAGGAATATTATTTCCGTTTCTTGTTTGGATAATGAAGGTTTTCGGTTTCTTATTGAGAATAAGAAATTTTCTATTTATTTAAATGATATGCTCTATTGTATTGCAAATTCATTTAATGACCTTTATATTCTTGATGTTGATGAGAAACAAAATAATGTTGAAGATATTTATCATATGGACAAGAAGTCTAAACCGAATGACGTGAACAACACGTTCATGTGGTATTGCCGACTTGGTCATATAAATAAGAAATACATATCTAAACTCTATAAGGATGGACTTTTAGACTCACATGATTATGAATCATATGAGTTATGCGAATCTTGTTTATTGGGAAAAATGACCAAACCACCCTACACTAAGAGTAGTGAAAGGGCTAGTGACTTATTGGGCCTAATACATACCGATGTATGTGGACCAATGAACAGCATTGCTAGGGGAGGATTTCAGTATTTCATTACATTCACTGATGACTTATCAAGATATGGCTATGTCTATTTGATGAAGTCCAATAGTGAGTCATTTAAGATGTTTAGAACATTTCAAAATGAAGTACAAAAAATCAATTTGGCAAAACTATTAAAGCACTTCGATCCGATCGTGGTGGTGAATATTTGAGCCAAGAGTTTAACAATCATCTCAAAAACTGTGGAATTGTTTCAGAGTTGACTCACCCGGAACACCACAATGGAATGGTGTGTTCGAGAGGAGGAATAGAACCTTGTTAGACATGGTTCATTCGATGATGAGTCAAGTTGACCTTCCTATTTCCGTTTGGGGACATGTATTCGAGACTGCTGCGTTCACACTGAACATAATCCCTACTAAATTGGCTCATAAGACCCCACATGAGATGTGGCATGGAAGAAAACCTAGTTTGTCTTTCATGAAGATTTGGGGTTGCGAAGCTTATGTGAAGAGACTTGTCTCTGATAAGTTAGCAACTAAATCTGACAAGGTTATTTTCGTTGGTTACCCTAAGGAAACCAAAGGGTATTACTTTTACAACCCCAATGAGAACAAAGTGTTTGTTGCTCAATATGGTACTTTTCTTGAAAAATAGTTTCTCAATAAAGGAACTAGTGGGAGTAAAATTAATCTTGAAGAAGTTCAAGAACCTGAAAATAACGTGGAACCAATAGTAGAGACAGAACCAAGTCCACAAGAAGTTGTGGAATTGGTTCAAGATCCACAAGTCTATCGTAGATCGGATAAATTACGACCCTCACCCGAGAGATATGGATATCTTGTGTCGGAAAGTAATGAAGTGGAAGTCGTTGAGAATGACGAACCTACTTCCTATCAAGAGGCGATGTCCACTCCTGATTCGAATAAATGGATATAGAAGCCATGGAATCCGAATTGCAATCCATGTCGGATAATCAAGTTTGGAACTTGATTGAGCCACCCGAAGGTGTAAAAACCATAGGGTGCAAGTGGGTCTTCAAGAAGAAGACTGACATGGATGGGAAGGTGCAAACTTACAAGGCTAGGCTTGTAGCAAAGGGATATAGGCAGATTCATGGTGTAGACTACGATGAAACCTTTTCGCTTGTTGCAATGCTTAAGTTTGTTAGAATTTTAATTGCCATAGCCGCGTATTAGGACTACGAGATATGGCAAATGGATGTCAAAACAGCTTTCCTAAATGGGAAGTTACTCGAGGATGTGTATATGACACAACCCGAAGGTTTTGTTGATCCAAGAAATTCTAACAAAGTGTGCAAGTTACAAAGATCCATATGTGGATTGAAGCAAGCTTCTAGGAGTTGGAATCTTCGTTTTGATGAAAAGATCAAAGAGTTTGGCTTTATCAAGAACGAAGATGAACCTTGTGTATACATGAAATTCAGTGGGAGCATAGTATTATTTCTATTATTGTATGTCGATGATATCTTACTCATTGGAAATGACATTCCTGCGCTTCAGGCTGTCAAGTCTTGGTTAGGGAAATGTTTCTCAATGAAAGATATGGGTGAAGCCGCTTACATCCTTGGCATCAAGATCTATAGAGATAGATCTAAAAGGATAATTGGTTTTAGTCAAAGCACCTACATTGACAAGGTTCTTAGAAGATTCAAGAAGGAATATTCTAAGAGAGGCAACTTGCCAAGGGTCATGGTGTTACTTAGCAAGACTTAGTGTCCTAAGACAACTGGTGAGCGAAAGAGGATGAATGAGGTTCCATACGCTTCGGCTATTGGATCTATCATGTACGCCATGATTTGTACTAGACTCGACGTTTCATATGCTCTAAGCATGATGAGTCGATACCAATCTGATCCTGGTGAAAACCATTGGATGGCAGTCAAGACGATCCTTAAGTACTTAAGAAGGACTAAGGATGCATTCCTTGTCTTTGGAGGGATGGAAGATGATCTTGTAGTAAGAGATTACACATATGCAAGCTTCCAAACCGACAAAGATGATTTCCGATCGCAGTCGGGATTTGTGTTTATGCTTAACGGAGGTGCGATATGTTGGAAGAGTTCCAAGCAGAGTACTATAGCCGATTCTACAACTGAGGCCGAATATACAGCGACATCCGATGCAGCTAAGGAGGCAGTTTGGATCAAGAAGTTCATTAGTGATCTGGAAGTAGTTCCAAGTATCACTAATCCGGTGGAACTTTATTGTGACAATAATGGTGTCATTGCGCAAGCAAAGGAACCAAGGTCACATCAGCGATCCAAACACATACTTAGACGTTTCCATGGGTATACGATGGTCATGTTAGGTCCATGGGTATACGATACATAGATGGAGCCTAGTGCAAGTGGGAGATTGTTGGTGTAATGCCCTAGGCGTTTAGTTATGTTTGACTTATAACTTAAACCGCTATGTAATCGTCTTTATCATTTATTATGGAGCATGTTTATTTGGCTTATTACATGTTTACATATTTATTATAATAACATGCGTCCCTAGTTATTGTGAATGACTAGTATAAGTTGATAATAGATAATTATGGAGATGATTATATGCATAAGATGCACATTACACTTATGGGTACTTGCTAGAAACAAGTACTGGACATGACCTACAGATGAGATTTATGACATGGTCTATAGTCATATATGTCATGATTAAATCTCATGATAGTCATGTCATTGGAATCCTTTGTACCTGAGATTATCATCGTCTTCCACATGATGAATATCGTGTTTGATGTAGTCTAACACTATCTTTATTAGGATAGCAATAAGGGCTATGTTGGCACGATTGGATTCTTGCAGGGAAGAATGATAAGTCAAGATGGGATTTGTCCCTCTCGTTGAGAGAGATGTTTTGCTTGGGCCCCTAAATGAAGAGTGTTGATGAAATGTGTGGCCACACTCAAGAGATTTGATAGATATCAAATGGAGTTGGATTATCAACATATTCGAAATCAAGAAATCATTGAACAATATGAGTTGACGAGGACCATGAATCATGTTCAATTTGATATCGTGGACAAAGGGATTGTGACATTTGATCTATCAAGGAATCAAGCTTTGATGTTATATTAATTGGATGGATATAATGGTTTGCTAGAAATCACTTATGTCTTGTGAGGTCGATGTTTTGACTCACTACCAACATAAATATAATTCCTAAGGGGTCACACACAAAGAGCAAATTTTGAATTGGCTGAAAATTGGAATTTTAGGAATTGTCACGACTCTTGAACTCGTGCCCTGTGACTCATGACAAGGATCACGACTCATGTCCTTTAACCAGTACGACTGCGTTTTAAAGGCAATTCGTGAAAACTGGACATTCTGGGATTGGGGACGACTCGTGCCCTCAGGCATGAGTCGTGCTTCTTCAATCAGAATGAGTGTAAAATAAAGGACGACTCGTGGGAATGACTAATTTAGCAAGAATACAACTCGTGCCCTCAGGCACGACTCGTGCCAACGGCGAAATCAGTTTCGTACGCGTTTTCCTTTGCGGATTGGTTTTTGGTTTGGACTAGGTTTCTCCCTAAGGGCTAGGGATTTATAATTGGTATAAATACAAACCTTTCCTCAGCCAAAAACACATCTTATTTTAGGGTTTATGAAACACTAAAAGATTGATATTGATTGAAAATCAAAATATCAAAAGCTCCCAAATTAATTCCATTATTTCAGCTATTGATTATTGAATATCGATTCAATAATCGGAGGATCATCTAGCAATCCTACAAGAAGTGTTCTTGGTTCATTCGCGTGTCGATTATCATTAGAGGGTGATTCCATTATCACCTAAAGCTTGGATCAATTCATCACAAGGAAGATCAAGGAGAAGATAGAAGATTCGGCAACAAATTCAAAGGTTGAATTTTGGAGATTCGTTTTGAACAAACATAATCGCTACAAGGTATGTAAAATTTATTTCATATGATTTCATCTCTCCATGCTAGACAGATTCAAGGCTAGGGTTTTGATGTTTTATAAAAGTTCTTCCACTGCGTTTGTAACCCCAAAACCCAACATGATCGCCATGATCAGGACAGGAGAAGCCAAGCCTTTTGACATCCGAACCCTTGCCAAAAATCCTTCAATACCATTAAGGAACTCGGTGACTTTCACCGGACCAAGGGCAAACAAGAAAGAGATGATAGAAAAATTAGGGCTACTTCCCTATCTCCCTGAGTCTAGTTTTGGACCCTCTGAGTCTCTCATTGTTGAATTCAAGTCCTCTGAGTCATCTCACGGCCTCACGCCAGGAAACTATGATTATGTAGCCAACATTGTATTCCCCTTTGCCTTGAATGAAAAGTTTGACCTTTCGGATTATCCCCTCATTGCCACTTTAACAACTGATAAATTAACTAACAACTTAAAAAAAGTTAATAATGATTCACTTGATAAAGAAGCACACACACTAAATGAACAATACATTAAAGAAATTTTCAAGTGTACAAAGTTGACTGAGATGAAAATCGTGCCCAAGATGTCGAAGAGGTTTTGACCAAAGTGAATCTAGGGTTAGCGTAAGAGCCTAAAGAGACACAAGTTGGCAGTTTCTTCACCGGTAAAGAAAAAGAAGCCCTGATAAATCTCCTCAAAGAATATGTTGACGTGTTCGTCTGGTCCTACCAAGACATGGCAGGGCTCGACCCCTCCATCGTGGAACACCGAATCCCTCTGATCCCGAAGCCAAGCCCATCAAGCAGAACTACGCAAGATCAAGCCGGATTGGTCCCTGCAAGTAAAGGAAGAAATTGAGAAGATGCTCTGTGTCAGCTTCATCAGAGTGATCGGGTACCCGACTTGGCTCTCCAACATCATAACGGTCACCAAGGCCAATGGAAAGGTCAGATGGTGCGTAGACTTCTGAGACCTCAACAAAGCCAGCCCGAAGGATGACTTCCCGCTGCCAAACATCGACATGCTGGTCGATACCACGACCAATTTCGAAGTAAAATCCTTTGTAGATGGTTTTGCCGGATACAACCAGATCAAGATGTCTGAAGAAGATCAGGCCAAGATTGCCTTCACCACTCCATGGGGAACATACTGTTATACGGTCATGCCGTTTGACTTAAAGAATGTCGGGGACCAAAGGGCCGCAACCGCCCTCTTTCATGACATGATCCACAAAGAGATCGAAGTGTACGTAGACGACATGATCATACACTCCAAAGGATCTGACATGCAACACATGATAGACTTGAGAAACTTCTTCAATTGACTCAGAAAGCACTCCATGAGACTGAACCCTGCAAAATGCACCTTCGGCGTAAAATGAGGCAAAGTACTAGGGTACATGGTCACGGAAAGAGGCATCGAAGCCGACCCCCAGAAAATCAAGGCCATCATTGACATGATACCACCACGAACACTGACAGAAGTGAAAAGTTTCATGGGGAAACTTCAGTACATCAGTCGCTTTGTGAACCAGCTGACATCTCTCTGTGAAGATAAGCCACTCCTCCTATACTTGACTGTGCTGATACGTCAATGGGACTATGCTGGCGCAAGAGAAGAAGGATTCAAAGTTGAGAACGCAATCTACTTCGTGAGCCGAAAACTTCAAGGAAGCGAACTCAACTACTCAGCCTTAGAAAAAACTTGTACCGCCTTGGTATGGGTAGTCGAAAAGCTGAAACACTACATGCAATCCCATTCAGTACTCCTGGTCTCCAAGATGGATCCAGTCAAATATCTCTTCGATAAGCCATCATTATCAATGAGACTAGCCAAGTGGTCATTCTTCCTGGCTGAGTTTGACATCAAGTACATGACCAGGAAATCAATAAAGGGACGAGTAATGGCAGATCAACTGGAAGACTTCCTAAGCAACGAACTCAAGGTTCCTGATCCACAATTCCTTGATGATTGAATCTTTTTGCTTGACAGGGAAAGCCGCTGGCAACTCTTCTTCGATGGGGCAGCCAACAAGAAAGGGAATGGTATTGGAATGCTCCTGGTCGATCCAAAAGATGATCACACTCCCATAGCCATAAAGTTGAATTTCCAAGTTGTTAGGCCCAATCGTAGGAAAATAGGCTAGAGGGGGGGGGGTTAGTAGCTTGTTTAAAAACTTTTCTTAAAACCCTTCGAAAAATGCCAAGTAACTTATCAGAGGCCTAACCGATGAAAACGGTTTGCACAGCGGATAAAATGTTACCGGTTTGACTCACACAAAGTGATCGGTTAGTGGAAAGGTATTTCAGAAAGACTAAGTTAAAATATCATGCAGTAGTATTTTCCAATGGAGAAACAAACAAGCAGTAGAACTAGGAGTCAAAAGGTTGTGACCGGTTGAGAGATTGTCAACCGGTTACAGCAACACAATTGAAAAGCAAGCAAACAAAGAAAATGACACAATTGTTTGAAGAGGTTCACAATGTTAAATAACTGCTACGTCCTCTACCAAGTTTGGTCAAAACTTGGATTTGTGAAAGTGCAATATTAATGATACCTAACTATTACAAATTGCAAGCCTTATGATTGAAGGCTGCCAAAGGTAAAGTGATCACTAATGGATCGTGCTACAAGATTGACCAGGTGTTTTCTAGAGATGTGTTCACAATGTTGATTTGATTTCTCTAGGGTGTGTGTGTGATTCAATCAATGCGTTCCAATTATAGCCTTGTTTGGGAACACTACAAGTATTGATTGATAGTGCTCCATGTTTGTCCTAACAGAGATAGTCTAGTGAATATGAGGGACTTGAATGTCTTGAACTTCAATGCTTGAATGCTGGTAGTTCTTGGCAACTCACTCTCAAAGATCTTAAATGCACCAACCTTCTTCAATGCTCTGGAGAGGGTATTTATAGTGAACTACAAAATAGACCTGTTGTCTCTGAAGAGGTTGAAAAGATGACTTGGACTGACAGGTATTCAATGAGTATCTTTTGCATTAAATGCCTGAGATTTGATGAAGATATTTTCCATTTAGTAGAATAAATGTTGTGAGTACTGGTAAATTTGAAATTCCTCTTTAAGTTACTGACAAATTGCAGGAATGTCATTTCAGCATGTTTTACTAACTTTAGCTAAATTGGGGGCTGAGTAGTTGGGAGCAATAAATGCATCAGCTGAGAGAAGCTTGTTGGAGAAGCTTAACTGATCATTGGCAACTGATGGGCTCTTGACCGGTTGACTGTCTCAACCGATTAGGAATCTGATCGGTTAAGCTATGTTGACCGGTTGAGGCTTTCAACCGGTTGATGAAGCTTCTTAAACAAGTAACCAGTTTACCACAAGGAAAATCTTCAGGGTCTTCAAGTCTTCAAGCTTTGAGAAAAATACATTCATAAAACACTGGCATTAGCACTAAGGGAACCTAACATACATAGAAAAATTCTAATTGGTCTAGTTAAAATTAGGGGTCCTCAATAATGCTTATTATGATTGGGATTAAGCAATTCTTAAAGCTATACATTTATTTGACTAACAATCTCCTCCTAATTGCTTAAGTCCAATCACCCTAGTTAACATCTATCTTAACTCAGTAATAGAATGACTAAGAATTTATCTTTTAATTATGTCATTCCCTAAGTCAAGTGACAACTTGATGTAACCTAAGTAAAGCTTACAAGAAATGAAAGCTTAAAAAAAATAAAGGGAAAGAAATTTTGAATGAAGCAACCTGCAAAGTGAAACGGTTAGTAGCAGTGAAGACATTCAAAACATATAAAGGAAGTACAAAAAGCAAAGCATTTAAATTGACAAGTTGAGGGTCAAAGAAATCTCATTGATATAGCTTCAACCGGTTGGGAATGAAGTGAAAGACAAAAACATCATTGGTTACATTCTATTCTTGAACAGCAGGATCACCGGTTGAGTCTTCTTTGTCTTTGGATTCTGCAGGAGTAGCCGATGAGATAGCCGGTTCAGATTTGGATTTCTTAGCAGCTTCCTTCTCTTTCTTGTCCTCTCTCTCTTCTTCTTGGCTGACTTCTCTTACCGATCGGCTAGCAGCTTCTTTAACAGATCATTCTCAGATTTAAGCTTGATCCTCTCAGTATTTGTTTTTCTGAACTGAGTGGCTTGATTAGCTAGCTTCTGTTCTGCTTCTTTGAGCTTAAGCTTTGTCTTCTTAATTTCATCGGTTGCCAGCTTCAAGTTTGTTTGAACGGTTGAGACATGATTTAATAATTCTTGGTTTGAATGAGTGGAGGCGGTGAGTTTGGTAGCAAGATCGGTCATGGTTGCATCTTTTTCAAGCAGGACAGCTAGATACTTGGCCAAGTCTCTGGCATAACCATGTTCCATTCTGTCTAGTCTTCTATTTTCCTCCTCCTGATTGGACTTAACCATGCCAGCCATCAGGACATCATATAAGTCACACAAATCACAAACAATAACAGGCCTGGCTAGATCATCTTCAGTAGCCGGTTGAGGAGAATTGGAAGGAGAGGGCGCAACATCAGCAGCTGAGAAATCATCATCATCGGTTGAAGTAGATGAACCGATATGGATAGCAGCAGGGTCGGTCGAAGGATCAGCAGGAGCAACGGTCTGGACGTGAGTCTGAGCAGGCATAGAAGGAGATGAAGGATCGGCTGGAGGGATAGCTTGACCGGTTGTAGGAGATGCAAAATCATCATCGGTTGAAAACGAATAAGAGAGCAAGGAAATAAACCCATTGTTTTCAAGGCTTAGAGAAATGGCATAGTCAATAATGGGAGCCTCTTCAAAAGCTAAAAACATCAATTCAGCAGCCAAAGGAGCAATAGATATGGCTTCCTGCCTTTGCCTATCCCATCATCTCTCTTGACTGATGGCTGGGGCACTTGAGGCATAAATAAAGCCTACCATTTTGGTTACATCAAATGACCATTTAAAGATTTTCATTTCCAACACCTTGGTCATCCGGTTGTTCAAGGCCAAGTATTTGATATACAAGCTATCTGTTGATAAAGAGCACTCAACCGGTCTGGGCAGTCGGTTAATAGGCTGACCGCCAATGTGGAGGGCTCTTTGCTGGTGCCTTTTCATTTTCAAGGGATTGTAGATTGGCTTTTGCTTCACTGGAAAGGAAGAAATTAACTGTTGATCAATTTTGCTAGGCTTGACTGGTGCATCTTTGACCGGTGGTAATCTTCTCTTCAAACAAAGAATAATTGGAGCAACATCCATGCTAGATTCACAAGAAGAACTAGCTTTGGGTAAGGGAGCAGGTACTAGAATCGGTTGAAGGCTTGATTGGCTTACAATCCTCTTATGCGGCTCAAAGAAAAGCATCCTGTTGGGTAACCGAGGGATTGAAGCTTTTGAAGTCAAGTAATTGAGAGAAGACATTAAGTATTTCTAAGCATTCTGATCTTGAGAAGAGTTAAAGCCAGCAGGTGGATGAGCAGGATCAAAAGGGTCATAGTCAAACGATTCAGCAGCTTTGAATTCTAGCTCCTCTTCATCTTCAAAGAAATTTGAGAAAGGAAAATCATCCTTAGACAAAAATAATGACTCCTCCTCAACTGGTGGCTTGCCCATTAAAATAGAGGCTTGGAGTGCACTTGCTTGACTTTCTAGAATTGAAGCTTGAATGGCTTGAGCAGTAGCCATTTCCTCAGCCCTTGACCATTGTCGGTCCAATTCAGCATCAACTAGACTTGCTGCCATAGCCGTCTGTAAGTCACTATCAATAGAAGCATCGGTTTGATCATATTTCTTCTCTTCAATCGATTTCTCCTCCTCAACCGGTTTAGAAGATCCAACGGTTGAGGGATCGGTTACAGTAACATTGCCTCCTTCCAAGGTCGTAACCGGTGATGTATCGATTACGCCTCCTCCTAAGCTTCTAACCTTTGCCATAGGTTTAGGAGTTGTAAATCTCATTTTCCTTGACCGGTCATCATCAGAGCTAGAGCAAGAACTGGTGCTCGAGCTTGACCGATCATTATCATCGGTTTCCTCTTCATCTTGTGCTTCTTCACCATCATCCTTGAATAATTCATCAATTTTTTCATCGGTAACTGAAGTCCACTTCATTTTGTTTGATTGGACCGATGAGAAGAAATCGACTAAGGCTATATTCCCAGAAACCTTTAGTTCATTATCAATCTCCACCATGTTTTGCAACACATCCATCACATTTCTCATCAACTGATTCTTTCTTGGCCCAAGAGCAACCGGTTCAGAATCAAAGTTTGGCAGAGAGTCTTCATCAAGCTCATATCTGCCCAATTGATATGGGTCAGATTCTATCAATGTATCTCTTGCTCCATAAAGAATAGCAAAGTCTGCCCAAACCGATTGGATCATCATATCTTGCCTTAACAGATCTTGAGGCAAGTAAACAACATTCCATAGAAGAGGAAGCTGATCAAAATATCTGTTATAAAGTTTGATGAGCTTGAGCCTGGATAGAGAGGCATCAAATTCCCTTAGCTTGCAGGGTCTGTTGAAATAGATACCCTTTTTCTCATGACTGTTGCCATAGTCAATGTAGTCATAGATGTTTCCTACAAGAACTGAAGCTTTATTAATTTCATGAAATTGCAGTAGCTTCCTGATGAAGGGAGGCAAATGGTCAATAGGTAGACCCATTTGGGTGATAGAGCAGATTGGGGATTGACAGCCCAAGGGTTGTTGTGAAATATGTGGAAGGTGGGATTTTTGATCGGTTGGCATCGTTGGTAAGAGGGGTTGGAGGCATGACCGGTTATAGGGATGTCATCGGTTAAGGTGTCATGGCTGAGTAGTCTTTTTGTTATGAAGGGAATGAAAGTGGTAAGATCGGTTTCTATCCTCTTTTTCCTTTCAGAATTTTCTTTGGCAAGTTGGAAAGGGATTTTTGGGATCGGTTTAGATTTTGATGAGGGAGGAGTTGAAGGCTTGGCTGATTTCCTTTCAGTCTTTCTTGGCCGACTAGAGATCGGTGGATCATCATCAGGAGTCTTTCTCTTAGCCGGTGAGGAAATGATCGATTGAGAAGGCTTGGGTGCATCGGTTTCTGGCCTCTTGGCTTTTGGTGTTGGTGCTTTCTTCTTCTTAAACAGTTCAGCATCGGTTGGGGCTGGATCGGTTGAGGCAGCAGCAGCAGTCATCGGTTTGGATTCCCTAAGAATTCTTGCTTGATCAGCCTTGTCAAATGCTTTGACAAAAGATTTGGGATAGGAAGGCTGGCTGGCTGATATGGAAAATATGGAAGGAATTCTTTTGAGAATCCTGCTGATGAGAAGGTAATGACAAGGCCTAGATTGTTTTTCCTAGTCAAGGGTTTCTCCTTTTGAAATTTCTTAAACGCTATCAAGATCACTCTGTAGATGAAGGAACACCAGTTGAAATTCTTCTGGAGCAACACAGCAGCAATGGCTTCCCACTGAATCATGGTGATGCGGTGATGAGAGCTTGACCGACAGATGATGTATCGGTCAATAACTTCAGCCAAGGCATAATTCACAACGTTCAAATCAGCCTTCTTGTTACCTTCACCGATGACGAAAGGATCAGCTCCTCTAACTTGAGACCAGGTCAACTCCATACTCTTCATGTCAACCGATGAGGGACCGGTTGATGGCAAGGTGGGAAAAGCATCGGCTATGGAGGCCGGTGAGAAGACAACCGGTATGCCAACAACGGTTAAGGATATGGAAGACATTTCACCAGGCTTTGTACTTTCATCCAAAACACCATTGTTGAATAACTCATTAACCAACTCATATAAAATATCATCATTTCCTTCAGGTATAAAGAACGGAAGAAGACCAACAGCAGATAACAACGCTTGCAGCAGCTTTCCTTCTTCAGATTCGAAGAAGCTTGGGAGAATGTAACCTCCGTAGATGTCTTTCTTGGGAGTTGATGATTTGGGAGCCATCTGCAGAAATCATGAATCAAAACAACATTTTAAGTTAGAACATTTTATAAGATAGTCAAATAAAACAAGTTCATAACTTTGGAAGATTTTGAGTGTTCTATCATCAATATTCATAGTTTAGAAAATTCTGAGTGTTTTAAGGATTTTACCAGGAAATCTTGAAGATTGATGAAGAACAAATGAAGGAATGATTGGTTATTCGGTTGAAGATTTGATTCTTACAGAGAGAGAGAGTCTGAAAGTTCCAGGGTTTCAAAAATTTTAAATGAAGCTTTTGATTTCCTTTCATAGGGAAAGAGAAAAGGAGAAGATGAAAGGGTTTTATACAGGGGAGACCAAAATTTAAAAATGTTTCAACTGGTTTGCACAGATATCTAAATATTTTAAAATTTTGATCAGCCCAGAAGGACGAAGTTGGTAACAGATCACTGTTACATGTTAGAATTAAGCGGCTGAAAAGACGAATAGGATAGCAGGTACAGAGACGAGCCGGTTAAAACGGATTGGGAATTTGGATCCAGCCGGAGTTCGTCGGTTAAGGGATTTGATTGACTGGTTGGACTAGCTGACCGGTTGAACGCAACTGTTTGAGGGCTTGACCGATTACAGGGGTAACCGGTTAGAATTATGATTGGTCAGGTGCAATGACCGGTTGAGAACAATTGCCGTCAGTTGGGAGCCATCGGTTAGATCCATCGATTAGAGTGGATCAGCAAGGTGTATTGAAGGAAAATTGGAATCACCTTTTGATCGGTTGATAGCTTACACAAGTAGCAAAGTTTGCATAATTTTATCAACGAATATCAATTATGCCTAGTTCTCCTCTAAGGAATTCAAATATTTTAATGTCCAAGGGTTTTGTCAAGATATCAGCTAACTGAAAATCAAAATGAACTTTTAAGAGAACAATATTACCCTTTTCAACATGATCCTTGAGGAAGTGGTATTTGATGTCTATGTGCTTTGTCTTGGAATGCATCACAGGATTATTGGAGACTGAGATGGCTGAGGTGTTGTCACAGTAGATGGGACACAGTTCTTGGGGAATTTTATAGTCCACCAGTTGTTACTTCTTCTATAGGATTTGTGAGCAGCAACTCCCAGAGCTATGTACTCAACCTCAGTTCTAGAAGTGGAAATTGAAGCTTGGTTCTTGCACGACCAGGAAACCAGTTGGTTGCCTAGAAATTGACAAGTTCCACTAGTACTCTTCCTTATGACCCTACAAGCTGCAAAATCAACATCTGAATAGCCAATTAGTGTAAAGGATGAATCTTTTGGGTACCACAAACCTAAGTTAGCAGTTCCCACAAGATATCTAATAATTCTCTTAACAGCTTGAAGGTGTGATTCTCTAGGATCGGCTTGAAACCTAGCATATACACATACGACAAACATGATATCTGGCCTACTAGCGGTTAAGTAAAGTAGAAATCCTATCAGACCTCGGTAGAGTGTCATATCTACTTTCTTACCGGACTCATCTTTATCAAGGTGTACATTGGTGGCCATTGGAGTGCTTTGAGGATGAACATAATCAAGACCAAATTTCTTGATGAGATCATTGGTGTATTTGACTTGATTGATGAAGATTCCTTCTTGAGTTTGTTTGACTTGAAGTCCAAGGAAAAAGGTTAGCTCTCCCATCATGCTCATCTCAAATTTGCTCTGCATAATTTTCTCAAATCTCTTGCATATTTTTTCATTAGTAGATCCAAAACATATATTTGAACTAACAATGAATGTTTTTTTTTTTTTTTTTTTTTTTTTTTTTAAACGAAAGGAGACGTAGCTCCCTAGATTTTATAAATAAGATAAAAGAAACAAAGCACGGTGGGGGACATAAAACCAAACCACCGAAAAAGAAAAGAAAACTACAATGTGGGGCTTAAAGCCAACAACAAAAATAAGAAAGCTAAGGGGAGGGGTGCAAGTCCATCTGGACCGCCCCAAAACAAGAGGAAGGGGGGAACTAAGCCCTAAGCTATCAAGAGGGAAAAGACAAATCCCATCAACCAAAATTATCAGGAGGAGAAGCCGATCTTCGACGCCATGTCCGAGAAGAAGCCATTGTATAACCATCGGCATTTGCATTCTTTTTGTGAGACGGAGTGAAAGGAGTATAGCCAGCCATATCAGTAACAAAGGAATATGGAGCCCTTGAAGCCGAAAAACGCTCTGGAGATTTTGGTTCAACTTCCACAAAAGGTTGGGGAGGATGGGATTCCCTGTAACGAGCAATGTTGCGCATAATAGCCTCCATATCATTTGTTGGAGCATTGATATTACCAACACCACCAACATGAGCAGCCATTGCAGCAGAAGCAACCAAGTCTTCTTGAACAGCCATGCTAGCCGAACCATCATCCATAGGAGCAGCAACAAACCCATTTTTTCCATCAGAATTTCCTTGAACAGGCTCAACTGAATTGCAAACTTCCACAACATTTGAAACATTAAGAACAGTATTTGTATCAGTCAAAACACTTTCAATAGCATCATTAGTGGCTGCATTCTCAGCCATATGAATCACCTCATTGCAAACCTTATTAAAAACCTTTTGAACAGCATCAGAAATGGGCTGTCCTCTTCTAGCCTTAATGGGAATAAACACCTTTTCGCTGACCTTGCTGGGAGGAGGCTCCTTTAAACACCCCCCACCAAGATCAACAAACACATTCGAACCACTAGGACCATCAGCAGCAATAAAATTCTCTAGAGTATTCTTACCTTTGTCAATTCCATCAGCAACATGCGACATTTGCGTTGGTGGAAGATCCACCATAGCATCCTTCACAACCTTCACAACCGCAGCAGCAGGAACATCCTTTTTGTTACCAACATCAGCCGCAAAATGACCCTCCATGGCCTGCTTTCCATCAGCAACACCATCCGCATTCTGCACTTCCATTTGATCCTTTGTCTTAGTCAAGTTAGGATTAGCTCTTTTGCATTGATTAATCTCATGGCCAAGCATCAAACAATGCTTACAATATCTAGGAACATTATCATATTCTACTTTTTGATAAAAACTAGGCCAAGCATCACCACACTCAATGAAAACTTCACATGGAAGCTTCTTGAGAACATCTATTTGAATTAAAACCTTTGCAATACTCGGCCTAGTTAGCTCAGCTGTGGCTTTATCAAGGGAAAGGGGGATACCAATGGTTTTAGCCAAAGAAAAGAGAAAGGATTTGTTGATGAGATGAATAGGGAGACCAGTGGAAACCTACCCACACAAAGAACAATAGAAGATTCTTGTTCCGGCTTCCAAGCGGGGTCCAAGCAAGAGTTCTCATTGGAAACTTTGAGACATACCAAACATCCTTCATAAACGACCTTTGATAATCAACTTCCGTTGATAATTGAATGAGCATGTGTTTAGGATCAAGATTGCCGAGTTTAAAGTGACCCTTTAGATGGAATTTTGCAAAAGCCATACGAGCCTCATCCATAGTAGGCCTTCCGTGCATGAATTTGCCCACAAGAGTATATTTAAAGGGTTTTGCAAAAGCAGCAATCAATTCATTTGAAAGTTTAATAGCAGGGATACTTTTGTGATTCCCAATCGGAATAGGATAGAAAACCTCGGTTGCCAAAGCATTGTTTGCAGGTTGTGAAAAAAGCGCAGCAAAGGATTTGGCTGCGGCAGCATCAGGCTTTGTTTGATCGTTTGAATGTGGCTGAGAAAATAAATCTGCAAAGGATTTTGAAGAGTTCCCGGTTTGATTCAGAATCAAAGAAGGGTTAGGTTTAACTTGCGGAGTAACAGTATCCGTAACCATCAAGGAATTCAATTTCTGCAGAGAGGTTGGCGGCGTATCATGGGAATTAGGGTTTGCATGCGGCTGGGCCAAATCTAGAGATTTAGGGTTTAAAATTGATGAGGATTGAAGGGAGGAGAGCGGAGAAACAGGCACATCAAAAAATGATGCCGGAAAAGCCATTACCGGCGCCCCCAAGGGCAGCCCAAAGGCGGCACCAAGAAACCCTAGAGCGAGAATCTAGAGAGAGAAAAAATGCTGAAAGAGAAAAGTTATATGTCAAACTCTTGGAGCAAAAGCATCAACTAACAATGAATGTCCATTATGCTTAGCAATAAATAAGCTGGTATCGATTTTACCTCATTCGAACTTCTCACTAAGTAGGAATTTGGAGAGAGTTTCATACCTCTAGGTGCTTGCTTGAGGCCATACAAAGCTTTGTTTAACAGGTAGACATGATTAGGCTTCTTGAAGTCCTCAAATCTTGGGGATTGATCTACGTAGACAAGCTCTTGAAGTTCTCCATTAAGAAAGGCACTTTTCACATCTACGGGGGCAAAAGTCTCATCATAATATATCCCTTCTTCTTGTCTGTAACCTTCTGCCACTAACCTTGCTTTGTTCCTTGTTATTTTTCTAGACTCATCTAGTTTATTTCTGAAGACCCGTTTCATTCCAATCACTGTCTGATCACTAGGTCTAGGTACTAATTCCCATACTTTGCATCTATCAAACTGGTTGAGCTCTTCTTGCATAGCTTCTACCCATCTGGGGTCATTCAGTGCTTCTTCAGTCTTCTTTGGTTCTTTATGAGACCATAGCAGAGGAGAATAGACCATGTTGTTCTTCAAGTTCCTCAACTGGCCTCTAGTCATTCTTGGACCAAAGACATCACCAATCACATTTTCTATTGGATGATATCTAACTGATCTCACTTCCCTAGGGAGGTCTTGCCTGATCGATTCTTGTCCAAGGGTTTCTAAGGGAGGAGCATAATCGGTTGAGGGAGGAGAGACCGATTGGGGAGATCAGTTAGGGAGAGGTGAGGATGACCGATCAAATTGTGGTGAAGGAAATGGTAAGTGAGTGTTTGAAACTGGTTCAGGTTCAGGTTCAGGTGGTGTAAAAGGAACAGTTGTAGAGGGGCTAGCAGTAGCCGGTAGTAAATCGGTTAAGGGATTTTGAACACTAGAATTTCTGACCGATTGAGGAAATAATGAGTCATCAACTAGGGATCTACTGGTTACAACACTTGGAACTGAATGCAGAGCTGGAGATTGATTTGCATTATTACTGGTGGTTTGATTGGAATTAGGGTTGCTGGATTCACCTGTCTCAAAAACACCAAAATTATCAGTACTATTTGGAGCCTTGTCAGACTCTAGCAAATCAAATTCATCAAATGTAACACGAACAGATTTAACAATTTTCAACAAATGTTTATTAAAAACTCTAAATGCCTTACTGTGCTTGGCATAACCAACAAAGATACCTGTAAGTACCCAAATCTGGCTCATGCCTTCCGGTTAATTTTCCCGACATTTCGGTAAGTTTTCCGGTAATTCCCCGGACTTTCCTAGTGTTCCGGAAATGTCCTGGAACAGTCCAAATTTAAATTAGGGCTGTAAGGAGCCTTCCTAATTAAGAAAACACGTTTTTCTTAATTAGGGAGAAGCTTCTAGAATGATGCCACCTTGCATGGTTCTAGAATGCTGAGTCACAATGGATAAGACCGCACGGCCTCATTTGCAAAGAGCCTGCAGCCGCACGGCTTCATTAGCCTTATCCAGACTGCCTATAAATAGAGCCCTCCTCTACCCATTTTAATAATCAACAAGAAGCATAATACTCTCATAATACGAAGAAGATCCCCCAAGGAGCTGCTGAAAGTCCAAGAAGGTGAAGAAGAAGCTCAAGAAGCCATCTCCCTCCTCCTTGAAGACCCAAGAAGAACCTCTCCTCCTAGCTCCGTCCGAAGAAGCGAAGGAAACGATTGGTAACCTCGCACGCCCTAACCTTGCATTTTAATTGATATACTTGCTCATTGCATTCATATATCTTGCTTGGGACTTGGCATTTATTCATAAAGATCATATCTTTATCACCCCTTTCCCCTTTGCATGCATTAAGACCTCATTTGTCATAAAAATGTAGTCTTTTTCATAAAGGTGCATCCTTTGCACCTAAAATCCCTATTTTCTAATAAAATTGTCATCTTTATGCATCATTTGCATATAAAGATCAAATCTTTTTTTCAATGAAAACGCATCCTTTGCATCAAAACCCCTTTTTCAATGCATCATTTGCATAAAAATCAAATCTTTATGCATCATTTGCATAAAGATCATTTCTTTAAATCAAAAAGCATCATTTGCAACCTAAAAATGTCATCTTTTCATTAAAGAGTCATTTTTTCTATCATGCATTTCCCCTTTCCCCAACCTTGGAACGGACCGGTGTAAAAGTTCTCATCTTTGCATCGTTCCTTCCATTAAAGGTTCATGATTTCTTTAGGAAAAGGATAACCTTGAACCCTATATCTCCGATTATCGCTTAAGAATGAGTATGAAGCCTTTATACGAGCTCGACCGTCTTAAAGCGTAGGATTGATGGGCTAAGGACATTCCTTCCTAAAGAACCTCATCTTTGACCCAAAAGAGAGTCATTCTCTCGATCACGCAAGTCCCGAGGGTCCCGAGGCTTAAAATGCGATGATCATAAGTCATAAGATGAGGACGGGATCATAATCCCAAATACATAAATTCCAAGGAATCCCGAGCGACAACCAACAAATGGTTTGTACGTCCGGAAGATAACTTGGGACATTCCCCCCCTTATTTTCAAACACATGCACACAAAGAAAGCACGCAAGCAAACACGATTAATGAAATCTAGGGAGACTTGCTCCGGCAAGGCACTTTGGGTGAACGCCAAACGTTCTTCCCAAGGGGTAACTTAACCTCCGAACCCATAAAACCTTTTTTTCAAAGTTTTGAGGTAATCAAAATGGCGTGGCGACTCCGTTTTTCAAATAACTCGGATGTCTTCAAACTCGCGTGAATTCCAATAAACAAAAATTTTGGGCACACATTCACAGTTTGGCGACTCCGCTGGGGATCATCCCAAAGGAGAAAAGCTTTATTTTCAAAACAAAAGTCGATACTTGGTATATAGGTGGACCCCACTTACCCTTCTTGTATCGCTCCCTAACCCGGGGCTTGGGATAACAAGGTGGTTTAACAATCCCACGTACCAGTATCCCTTTTTTCGAAAAAAAAATAATTTTGAAAAAATAGAAGAAAGCTTTTCCCTTTGAGCGGGTTAGACTCCCATCGCCGATTTCATTAATCGTGCTTGCTTTCTTTACCATGCATTGCATCATTTGCATCTTGGAATCTGTGCATACTTTGAACGGGAAACAACCGAAAAATAGCAAAAGGAGTGGAACACGGAAAATTGATCCATGCGGTCGTACGGCTAATCCTCATAGGATTCGACCATACGACCTCGGTGGCAATTCCACGGGAAAAATCATGGTTAATCCGGGCGATCCTAGCGGCTTGGGGCTATTCAGCTCCATGGCGGGTGGGCTCCCGAGAAAATTTACGTGCTTATGTGTTGCATTTTCCCCGTCCCGAAAATCATTCCTTTAAAACACATTTATGAAAATCTCTGTTTTAACTCAAAAGGAACAATTTTAGGAGACCGCACACTACGCGCACGATATATCTGTACACTTTTGCACGCACGTCCTCAAACCCGAGGGTGGTTCCAGTGCAGATCACGGACAGCCTTACGATGCTCCCGGGCGCGCACGGAATCATCCCAACCTCCCCATGGCAGCCAGTGTCGACCAATGCACAGTCCGTGTCACACGTTTCAAAAAACCGTGACTTTTGGTTGGTTTTTGGTCTAGTCCGTGTCATATAGCCCAGTTGCATACCCTCGTAAAGGTCAAGCCTTAGCTCATAACGGAAGCCAAGATTTTCGCTCAAGCGAAATGCTGCCGAAATTCCGATAAGGAAAAATCGGTGGGATCTTGACTCCGAAATTGACTATTGACCTTGACCCGCACGGAATGCGTAAAGGTCAAGACCAAGTCTTTGCCAAAATAAAAGATCTTTCGCTCAAGCGAAGCTCTGCCAAAATTCCGACAAGGAAAAATTGGCAAGATCTTGACCAGCATTGACTTCGATTCCAGGCTCGCGCCGCGTATGCAACGAAGTTCAATGTGACATTTGTGTCATCCGGCTTTGCCGCCCGACCCATGCCTATTATATTCTCGGACATTACCGAAAGTCAAAAACCGTCATTCGCTCAAGCGAAACTCACATCAAAGATCCGTCAAGGCAGAGACGAGACTTTCACGGTATTGCCTTGACTATAATCCGCATCGCTCGTGCGTTGAAAGGTCCTATGACCCGCTAGACCCGATAGGAGCGTTCTTTACTCTCGGTCGGTGGGATCCGCGTGCCCTATAAGCCCCTCGCCGTGTCCACCTGGGAGGTCGAAATACGGGTGGAATACGAGGGGCTTATAGATGTAGTGACGGAACCCATCGATCCAGGATCTAGTGTAGTTACGAAAAAGAAGGGCGTAACCCCTTTTCCAACCAAATAGATATTAATAAAAGACACGTGTTTTAAGTAAACTTGAAGATTCTAATTTGCATATTGCCCGAGCCTTCACCTAAACACCTACCCCGAGTCTAAACCTTTCCTATCCCTTTCCCTTGGCGAGAAAGAAGTGGGTGAGAACACCGGGTCGGCGACTTGTTAGCGCAGAATCCTCGAGCAGGTTCGCGAGAATCCTCGGTTTCATCGGTTCGAGAGAGTCGAATGACCGATTTGACAGAAAACGATCGGTTTGGGTAACCAGATGACTAGGGAAGAAGAGCTAGCCTATAACCAATGCCCTCCCCCATCTTCATATAACCCATTACCAAAGACTGTCCTTTCTCAGTCTTATCCAATACCCCAAGCTGTTAGGGTCCCGACACCCTCGCTTCCTCTAAATCCCTCCATGGGACCCTTTTCCTCCTTTCAGCCAGAGCCAAATTTCCCTACCTTGGAATCCCAGTGCCAGTTTGACCTTTCCAATTTTGTCAACGCCTGTGAATTTGCCTACCTCTCAGATAGCTACAGCGAAGAGTCGGTCGGGAATGAGAATAGGAATGGGTGGATTTACAGTGATGATGACAGTTCAGTAGAAGGAACGGACTTAAAGCCTTCTAGTCAGACTATTAAGGCCTATGACTCCACTGCACGGTCAGTTTTGGGGATCGCCACTCTCAAGATGTGGTTCGGAAAAAAGGTCATGGATGTTGATTTTCAAGTTATTGACATTCCAATTTCATTTCTTGCCTTCTTTGGGGACGGCCTTGGATCCACCTGATAAACGGGGTAGCCTCTACTTTACATCAGTGCGTCAAATTTTAGTCGAGTGATGGAACTATCACCACCATTTATGGGGACAGTGTCACAGTAGAAGGAACCAGCACCGGGGACATCCCGATATTGGAAATCAAGCATGATGATGAAGGGTTAGCATTGACCGGATTCTCCGTAGCTTCTTCCAAGGCACAAGTGTGTTGCACTGACCTCACCACTACTTCCGATAAAATCCCTCCTGCCATGAGAATGATGCGAAAAATGAGCTATCTTCCGGGACTTGGATTGGGTAGAAGACTTCAAGGTCGTAACACCATCATTGATGTGAAGGAGCAGAGACTACCGAGATATGGCTTGGGGTACAAACCAAACTCTCGGGATGCCGGAAAAGCTAAAGGCAAGAAAGGTGAAGGGATCCGGCTCCATCCTTACGATCTGTCTCGACCCATTACTTTATAAAAGGAGGGACACAATATGATGAAAGTGATCGCGAGATCTCCTTGCGTAAAACCCTTCTAGAGAACCTTGAGAAAGTTAGGGGAAAGCCGGCCAATCCCGTTCGAAGAATGTTCCTTGATTTGCCGATATCCCCAGGGCTACCACTACCGTTCGAATGAGTACGTCTTCAAAGGAAATCCGGCCGGTGTCAAAAGGTCGGCATCCGGGACAATGGACTTCTCCGCCTTTGAGTTAGCTCTTCCAAAGATCAGCCAGATAGAAGCCGTCGGCGGTGAAGACGATCAGTGGGGTTTGCAAGAGTTGTTTGACGAAGAAGCACAAATCCCGAGACTTGATCGACTTCGGTTCGAGATGATGAGATAGTTGCCGTTATTGGAGACGATGGTGAAAGTCATTTTGATCCTCGCACTTTGGTGACTAAGACAGAAATGCCATTGAAGAATTGGGAGACATTCTCGGGGCCGATAGCTTGATCGACAGCAAATGATCACGGAGCTTGGATTGGTACCCGTCCTCCTCAACCCGGTCGTGTCAAACACCCTGTTGTCTATTCGGTTGAGTCAGGAATCTTCGAATTCCAGTCCTCGTAGTCATCCGAAGGCCTCACGCCCGAGGATTATGAAAATGTAATCGATGTCATCTTTCCCCTTATCTTGAATGAAATGACAAATCTTTACGAGTATCCTCTTATTGCCAACTTAACAAATGATAAATTAACTCAAAACTTAACAACAGTTAATAATGAATCATTTGAACAAGATGCAAACACACTAAACGAACAATACATTAAAGAAATCTTTAAGCGGGTTTCGTAAAAGAGGAAAATCGGGCCCAAGCCGCCGAGGAGGTTTTGATGAGTGTGAACTTGGGTACTATTGAGGAACCTAAAGAGACACAGATTGGAAGCTTCTTCCAGGGGGTTGAAAGGGACGATTGATTGAGTGCCAGGAGAATACGTCGACGTGTTTGCATGGTCATACAAAGATATGCCGGGGCTAGACAGTTCGATAGTAGAGCACAGAATCCCTCTAGCACCGATGCTAAGCCGCAAAGCGTAAACCGAGAAAGATCAAGCCGGAATGGTCCCTACAGTGTCAAAGAAGAAATTGAGAAGCTACTGCGGGTAGGATTCATCGTAGTCATTGAATACCCGACATGGTTGTCCAACATCGTGACCGTAACCAAGGCTAATGGGAAGGTGCGCCGCCGTGTGGATTTCCGAGATCCGAACAAGGCCAGCCCCAAAGACGACTACCCTCTCGCCAAACATAGACATCCCGGTGGACTCCACGCCAACTACGAAGTCAAATCCTTCGTTGATGGTTTTGCAGGCTACAACCGCATCAAGATGGCCGAGGAAGACCAAGAAAAGATGCCTTCACCACACCGTGGGGAACCTCTTGTTATACAAAGAATGCCATTCGGGCTCAAGAATGCCGGGGCTACTTACCAAAGGGCAGCGACCGCACTTTTTCATGACATGATCCACAAGGAGATTGAGGTCTACGTAGACGACATGATAATCCACTCCAAAGGAGAAGGTGGGCAGCACTTTGTTGACCTACGAAAATTCTTTGAGAGGCCGAGACAAAGATTCCATGAGACTAAACCCCGCCAAATGCACCTTCGGAGTGACAAGGGGAAAAGTGCTCGGGTACATGGTCACGGAGCGAGGTATAGAAGTTGACCCCGAAAGATCAAAGCTATCATGGATATGAGGCCACCTCAAACCTGCATGAAGTCAAAAGCTTCATGGGAAAATTGCAAGACATCGGCCGTTTTGTCAATCGCTGACCACTATGTGCGAGCCCATCTTCAAGCTCATGAAGAAGAATGTGGACACGTAATGGACCGAAGAATGCCAAGACGCCTTTGACCGCATCAAGGCATACTTAGTGCATCCCCGGTACTATGCCCCCACATAGACGAAGCCTCTTCTCGCTCTATCTAAGCATCACAGACACGGCGGTTGGGGCTATGCTTGCTCAAGAGAAGAAAGACTCTCGGGTAGAAAATGCCATTTACTTTGTCACGGAAGCTACGGGAGTGAGCTCAATTACTCGGCATGTGAAAAGACTCGTGCGGGACTCGGTCCGGGTAGTCGGCAAGTTGAAGCATTATATGCAAGCCCACCCCTGTGAACTTGGTCTCGAAAATGGACCCCATCAAGTACATCTTTGACAAGCCTTCCCTATCGATGCGTCTAGCGAAGTGGTCCTTCTTCTTGGCGTAATACGACATCAACTATGTGACCGTAAAGGCCATCAAGGGTCAAGCATTGTCGATCACCTAGCGAATTTCCCAAGAATGAAGACAGAGGGCCTCGAACCCCAATTTCCGAGATGAAGGGATCTTTGCGGTTGAGCCTCGAAAATAGATGGCGCTTGTTCTTTGACGGAGCCGCTAACAAAAGAGGAAATGGTGTAGGAATGCTATTGGTCGATCCGAAAGATGAGCATACCCCCATAGCCCTCAAGTTGAACTTTCTGCCACAAACAATGTCGCCGAGTATGAAGCCCGCATTGCTGGTTTGGAGGCCGCCTTAGAAAGAAATGTCAAGGAGCTCGAAGTTTACGGAGACTCACTGATCATCAACCAAGTCTCCAACAAGTGGAAGACTGTAGACCCTAATCTGCAACGGTATCATGCCCATATGGAGGAGTTGATCGGACAGCTCCGAGAAGTAACTTTCCACTACTTGCCGAGGGAAAAGAACAGATTCGCAGATGCTCTAGCTACTCTAGCCTCCTTGGTAGAGATCCCCGAGGAAAAGCCATAAAGCCCTTGAGTGGGTAGAAGAGAAGCCCCAGCCTTTCGTTGTGAAGTGGACCTGGGACCCGAGCCTATAAAGGAACCTTGGTACAATCGTATTTACCAATTCCTCAAAGACGGAGAGTCGCCTTTCGAGACGAAGAAGGTAGACCAAAAGAAGGAGTCGAGCCAAAAGCTTGCAAGCCCCGAAAAGGTTGGCTTCTCACGTCATTCTAGGAGGCAACCTATACAAGAAGCGGTATCAAGGACCACTCCTCTTATGTGTCACTCAAGAAAGAGCCAGAGAGTTGATGACCGAAATCCACAATGGTCCCTACGGTCCTCACATGAATGCCGAGCCCCGATGCAAGTGATCCTCGTAATGGGTTACTACCGGATCTCCATGGAAACAGATGCGTTCAAGCACGTCCGAACTCGCGACAAATGCCGGCGGTTTGCCAACCTCAACCATCTCCCACCTCATGACCCGTACCGCATGACGACTCCTTGGCCGTTTGCAACTTGGGGCATTGACGTGATAGGGAAAATATCCCCAGTAGAAGCAATGGGCACGAGTTCGTTTTGGTAGCCATTGACTACTTCACCAAGTGGGTAGAGGCCAAGTCCTACAAGGTCCTCACTTCCGTAAAAGTGGCCCAGCTTCATCAAAGAAAACATAATGTGCGAGATATGGGGTGCCCAACGAGATCATTTCGATAATGGGTCACACTTCGAAGGAGACTGCGATAGACCGTCGTCGACCAGAGTTACTCGCCACAAGTCGTCCCCGTACGCACCTCAAACCAATGGAGCCGTGGAAGCCGCTAATAAGACACTCGAGCGGATCATCCGGAAGATGGCCACCCGTGGTCGTGATTGGCCCGAAAAGCCGCACCTAGCACTGCGGGGCTACGAACGTCCTGTCGGAAACGTACCCACGGGAGAAACTCCTTTTGCCCTAACTTACGGGATGGAAGCAAAGGTTACCGGTGGAGTTGGAAATCCCGTCATTAAGGGTCCTCCCGGAAAACAAAGTGTCAATGAAGTGGAATGGTTGCGCAGCCGGCATGATGAATTAGCCCCGCTTGACGAGAGAAGGCTAAAAGCCATGGAACACACCCGAGCCTACTAGAGGCGAATGGCCAGAGCGTTTGATAAAAAGGTCAAGGCCAGAGACATCAAAGAGGGCGACTTGGTGCCGAAAGTAAAGCCCCTACTGCAGACAACCCCGGGAAAATGGGAACCCGTCTGGATCGGCCCTTATGTGGTGCGAAAATACCTGTCAGAGGAGCAATGAAGCTTGCAGTACTTGGATGGCAATCCCTTTGTCCACCCGGTCAACGGTGATAAACTCCGAAGATACTATGTCCGATAAAAAAATAATAAAAAAATATATATATAAAAAAAAAAAAAAAAAAAAAAAGAAGAAAAAAAGTGCAAAAAGAGTAATGCCCGGCTAGGCCGAAGACACCAAAAAGGGCGGTCTAGGCAAAAGACAGTGGCCGCACATATAAAAAAAAAAAAAAAAAAAAAAAAAAAAAAAAAAAAAAAAAGAAAAGAAAGAAAAATCTTAGTGCAAAAAGAGTAATGCCCACTAGGGCCGAAACCCCAAAAAGGGCGGTCTAGGCAAAAGACAAATGGCCGCACATAAAAATTTTTAGTTCACCGTAATGAACTACGAAGACCCGAGCCCCTTAGCCTTTCTTGTAAAAGGGGAACGTAGTAGCCATATATGGTTCGGTCTAAACAATAAAAAGGACGATTAAGTTTCCATGAAATGTGTCCTAAACAATAAAAAGGGACAATCAAGCTTCCATGAAGTGCGTCCTAAAAAATAGTAAAGGGTATTTCAGTTTTCATAAAACGGGTCCCAATCAATAAAGGCATTTGAATTTCCATGAAATGTGTCTTGATTAATTTTTTAAAATAATATTTCTTGTTCATTACAAGTTAAAAACTTCTTGATGAGTTCAAGCACGGTCTACCTCTTAACTCGCTAACCTCGCTAAAAAGATCTAAAATACAACAAAATGTCTAAATAAACTAATGTGTTTGCAAATGGCAATAAGAGGATCTTGAGAAAAGACTTGTCACCGTCATTCGCCGAGTCTTCTTCGCCTTCTTCCCTTTTCCTCGGCCTCGTCGAGTCTTCTTCCTTTTCTTCTCAATAATGTCGGTATCCCTCATCCCGACCTCGGTATCCTCACCGGAGCCTCTACCAACCCCGTGTCAATGAGCGCTCTCTATACGAGCACGAGTCCGCACCTCCTCCCTCCGAGCCTCGCCAAAGGAGCGACCGGACAATCTCTTGTACCGAGCCTCCATATCCCCGACCAAGTCACTCCGATTGGTTATGGCAACTCGCCTTAGCCTCGCCTCCCTCGTAGTCCTACTCGAGTC
The DNA here is from genome assembly GCA_022495995.1 of Adenophora triphylla var. japonica. Classification (NCBI taxonomy): domain Eukaryota; kingdom Viridiplantae; phylum Streptophyta; class Magnoliopsida; order Asterales; family Campanulaceae; genus Adenophora; species Adenophora triphylla. The sequence continues at coordinate 35,806 of JAFEMH010003551.1, read as the reverse complement.
ACGCGCCGCTCCCAATAAAGCTCGACGTCTATCCTCCAAGATAACCCGAGTCGCTCCCATCTCCCTCTCATACCACCAAGTAGACAAAGTGGTCAAGATGGTGCTCTTCCCGCTCCCGAAGATAGCCCCGGGTGGGAAAGCAAGATGTGTCCAAGCCCTCGAGAAGAAAGAGAAGCCGGGCCGGATCTCTCATGTCCAATGACACCACCTCCATGGTCCGGATGTCCTCCCAATCACTCAATGGCTCCCGTAAAGCCCCAAACCGCCCGGATACCAAGCACGGTATGTAGAAGGACGACCAGCAGAATCCCGGAACCCTCACAAAGATAAGACTCCCGAAATATCCTCCCCGGTCCGCAACCTCCAATGTGGTATCCACCAACGGATGTCCGAAGTGGATAGCCTAGCCATCATCAGCTCCCAGCTACCCCGTTCGTTGCCTAGGTGCACCTCTCCGAGAAATCACCCAAGGGCACCGAGTCGGCAAAGCCCCGTGCAAAGCCCCGAGCCTCTCCCCGCAGCCACAAAGTCAACATAGCCGGACTCCTGACCTCATGAAACGGTCTCCCGAGCCATCCTATCAATCCCATGAAATGTCTCTCCCAAAACCAGCGGGACAATATCCTTCCCACTCGCAGCCTCGACCATGTCCAAGAGACCACTATGACAGATCCCCACGGACTCAAAGGTGAACAAAATAGAGAATACGCAGAGAATGAAAGCATCCATAGCCACCGTGGTCGCAGCCATATCTCGGAGACCCAAACCCGCCCGGGATATCGAAAGGTCAATCCTATCCGGGCTACCATCATCCTCTCAGCCTCTCCCAAAGGAATCTCGCGTAAAAGATGCAAGCTTTACCGTCACCGGCACGTCTCCGATCAGCGGAATAGATATAGCCTCAATCTCGGGACCCCAATCAAGACTCAAGTCTTCGTGCGTTGGGACGATTTCGTTGTAAGAGAAACAAGAAACATGTCTCCGGACATCCCAACTTTGCCGCGGCTCTCAACAGATCCCAATCGGGCGGGAGATCCCTCAAATGCCATAAAGACTTGATCTTGAAGGAAGAATCAAGCAGCCCCTTGTGATTTTGGAAGTTATATCTCGCCCAAGATTGAAGACCGGATAGAAAATGGTCTCGTCTCCCCTTTGCAATCTAACGGGATTCTCCATCGCAAAATGATCAAAGATGATGCTTTTAGGTCCAAAATATGCTCGGGAACAATTGGGGCAAGTCTAGAGTGAAAATGAAATGAAATGGCCAAGCCTTGCTTTTATTCGTAAAATAACCAGCTTCGTACATAACCGTAAGCCGCACGGCTTCATTTGCCCTCAAGGCCATGCCGCACGGCTACATTAGCCCTCTCGCAGAAAAATTCTGCAAAGCAACCAAAGTTGCTGCCCAAGGGAGTTTTCACCCCACTTTTTCAACCAAAACCCGTACAAAAACATATCCGTAAGCCATTCAAGCATTTATACACCATTATAAATCATTTTGGCCCATTTTCAGCCCCAATTCCAAGCAAAAAGTCGCCCAAGGCTCAGATAATATGCAAATTGAAAAAGCATGAATTAGAAAAGCAATTAAAACATAAATACAATGTTTTCGCCCATCGGCGCCCAAATAAAGCAAAAAATAAACAAAGTGTGCATAAAAATTGTAAATTGTTTGTTTTTGTTCCAAATCTACTCTAGAGACCTCCTAGGCCTCCGATTCTTCTTCATCTTCATCGCCGCTCGCTCGTAAATGCTAGCCTCCCTCATCAGTCCTCCCGGTCGCTCACATCGATATAGATGGACATTATCGTGCCCATACTCACCGCCTGCTCCAGAATGTCGCCGTTGGGTCCCCGCCCCGAGGCATAGCACCGGAAGAGTACTCCGAGACCGATGAGGTAGACGTGCCCCGACGTGCCGTCTCTTGCGCCTGTGCTCCTGTGCATCCGCCGCCGCCTTCGAAGCGCAGCGCTTCCTCGAAGAGACTCCAAGGCACATGTCCTTCCGGCCCCTTATTCCGCCTAACCACCCTATCGTAAGTGCGAGCCGGAACCCGAGAAAAAGAAGAGAAAAATCTCGTAAAATCTCGTAAAATAGCAAAAAGCGTAAAATCTTAAAGCTAAAAAGTGGAATAAGACCCTAAGAGTACACTTACAGGCTATCGGCGGCAAGGTGTACCGGGGCTCCCTAGCATCGGGGACAGTATCCTCATCCTCCTCGGCACTCCATGGACCACGTAGGACAAATGTGCAGGAGGGATCGGCGGGTCAAGAGGCTCATCCTCCCCATATCCCCGAGTGACCGCCGCCTTCACTAGCTTCGTGGCGTCCTCAGCGCCGCTCCACAAACACAGCGTAGGGGGTGTCCATGTCAAAGTACTCCTCCGCAGCCTACGCCGCTCGGTACCTCTCAATCTCATCCACCGGCCGCCCCCGGGCCGCAAAGATCCGTGCCGGGAGGGTCGAAGGAGTAATGGCATCTAGTGGGGAACATGACCATGCCGCCCTCGAGAAGCGGTCCCCTGTGATAAATGACATCACATGTCGCCCCGTGAGCCACCTCCTCTCGCCTCGTCACCTCGGTGGCATCTCCCAAAGAAGATCTCTCGGATACCGCCGCCCAGGGGTAGAAGTCCACTCCATCGTGCCCATCCCCGTTGATGACCGGCCTCACCATTTTGTAGTCGAAGGTAATCCGGGTCTTCCCCGTGAATTTATCTCTCGCATCTCCCTCCAAATAACCATAGCAGGGAAGATGGTGACATCACTCACGGGTTCCAAGGGAAGAACCCGATCACCTCGCAAAACCAGCCCGCATGTTCAAAACATCAAAAGGTCATTTTCTCTCTCATAAAAGTCTCAAGACAGAAAAGAGAAAAGAAAAAAGGAGACTACCTCAAGGGCAAAAGAAAAGGGCCCATCGAAGCGCCTTGTTCCGACCGTACATGTCCAATGAGAAGTACAACTCCGCCTAATCCGGCCTCTCCCCAAGAGACCGTCCCTATCCCATCAACATCCTCCAGAGAGTCAAGGAGGCAAGTCATAGCTATCGTCCTGCACTGGCAAAGATGGTGACCGATAGCATCAACCATATGAATGCTCTAGCCACCGCCAAGGGCCACATCATTAGCAAGAAAATTCCGCATGGAAGTCCGGATCGCCACCTCGACATTCCGTGTCTCCATCCCCACCCTTGGGAATCAGCTCAAACCCGACCAAAGCCCGGAACTCCTCGCAGCAATATGGTCCCTCCAAGTCACGGGCCTCCCGGTGAACCGTAAGCCCGTAATAGCGGTGAAATCGGCAGAGTCACCGTCGCCTCTCCCCTCAGGTGAAAGCTATGTGTACCGTCCCACTGTAACCCGATAGGGCCTGGACCAAGCCCTTGCTCTTAGAGGTGATGTGGACACCCCTACCGATAGCCTCTACAAATGCATCCAAGCCGGTAGCCCTCACCACCGCTTGGGATTTGCCCCATCCTTCTCAAAATCTGGCATCCTCTCGCCAAAGCTTGACCGCTATCTCCGACGGTCCTCTAGACTTGTTCTCCTGTAGACAAGCACATCAAAAGAAGCGTCAGTCCTTCATATCATTTCAAAAGCATGCATATATTCAAAAGTGCACATATTTTCAAAAGAAAAGCATTCATAAAAGTTTTTCTAGCATAACTTTTGCATCAAAAACGTGTCTTTCATCACTTGAAACGCGTCATTGCTTTCCTAAAGCACAAAATCACAATTTTTTGCACATAAGCATTATTTTTCAAAAAAAAATGGCATGCATGAATCATTTTCATCTTCCAAAATCATGTTTTCTCATTGAAAATCAGAATTTTGACCTAGTTCTAGCACAAGGCAAGAACTCCGTCTCATATTTTGAAAAAAATTCTTACTTCATTTTGCGAGAAAAAAGTGAGTCATTCTCATAATTTTCATCAAACAAGTTGCACATGCATATTCTTAGCCTCATAGGTTGTTCATGCATCTCAAAATCATTCAAAAAAAAAAAAAATCATTCAAAATCCTATAATTCGGGTCAAGCCCTAAATCATTCAAAAATCAAGCAAAATCATCGGATTTGAGCAAAATGAGAATGCTTACCCCAACTGATCGCGGGTTCGTTGATTTGTGCTCTCTTCTCCCCGGATAAAGCTCCGATGGAGGCGTAAGGAAGTCATACTTCCTCTCCGTCCTCACGAGCTCCTTCCTCCTCCTTCTCGCGGCCGCCGAGATGTTTCTCCTCGCTTGCCTTGGTATGGGATTGCCCTCCGGATCCATTTCAAATCAAAGGGAAGCAAAAGGGTTGAAGAATTTCGAAATTCTCTCTCTCTTCTCTCTCTCTCGGCTGAAGTGGGCGGCAATGGTGCCCAATGCCCGTTCAAAACCTGATTTTAAATAATCTGGAAAAAACAGGCTTCTAGCCGTACGGCTTCTTTTTCTCCATCTCATGCCGGGCGGCTTCATTCGCTCTGAGCAGAAATTACAATCCTGCCCCTGGACCTTCCACTTGGGCATGCAATTTCCGTTATCTTTTAACCAAGATAACATCTTTTCAGAAAATATCCCTTATCTCTTTAGCAATCAAGCTTTATTCCCCGTCGCCTCCGTTAATTCCGTTATAACGGGATAACACTAGGTGACAACCTCCGAATTGTCGTAACTCTAAACTTGTGCTACCTCTATCCGCGAATAGTGACGTATGCCCAAGTCATTCCAACTTGTGCTACCTCTATCCGCGAATAGCGACGTATGCCCAAGTCATTCCAACTTGTGCTACCTCTATCCGCGAATAGTGACGTATGCCCAAGTCATTCCAACTTGTGCTACCTCTATCCGCGAATAGTGACGTATGCCCAAGTCATTCCAACTTGTGCTACCTCTATCCGCGAATAGTGACGTATGCCCAAGTCATTCCAACTTGTGCTACCTCTATCCGCGAATAGTGACGTATGCCCAAGTCATTCCAACTTGTGCTACCTCTATCCGCGAATAGTGACGTATGCCCAAGTCATTCCAACTTGTGCTACCTCTATCCGTGAATAGTGACGTATGTATGCCCAAGTCATTCCAACTTGTGCTACCTCTATCCGTGAATAGTGACGTATGCCCAAGTCATTCCAACTTGTGCTACCTCTATCCGCGAATAGTGACGTATGCCCAAGTCATTTCAACTTGTGCTACCACTATCCGCGAATAGTGACGTACGCTCAAGTTTCCCAACTTAGGTTACCTCTATCCCCGTCATAAAGAGATAGTGCCGTAAGCTCTAGCTTCTTCAGGTGACAGCCTCCGAATTGTCAAAATCTCAAGGATCCTAGACATCGTTCCTAACTATCTAGTGATGCTTGAACTACGATCAAGGCTTGATTCCTCCGGGATACGTAGGTAGCCTTTTATAAAAGGTCCAGCCATTCGACCACTTTGGTCACCCTGTTTCTTTGTCACTCCTCAGTGATAAAGCGCCCCCTCATAAAAGTTCAAATATTCGACCACTGGGTCACTCCTAGCATGTCCCCGTAGGGATCAATTGCTTGACCTCCTAGGTCATTTTCTTCTATGTCCCCAAAGAAGAGACCGGTTTCTCTTCTTCCTCCCCCAATGATCCTAATTCCGAACTACGGCCCGGCTTCGATTCCTCCGGGATACGTAGGTAGCCTTCCAAAAGGTTCAGCCACTCGACCACCTTGGTCTCCCAATCCGTCTCGGCATTCGCCGATCGGATCCTTTTCTATCGACAACCCCACTCGCCTTGCAAGTGACGTTGCCGAGGGGCTTCGTAAGTACCCAAATCCGGCTCATGCCTTCCTGCTAATTTTCCCGACATTTCGGTAAGTTTTCCGGTAATTCCTGGACTTTCCTAGTGTTCCTGAATGTCCTGGAACAGTCCAAATTTAAATTAGGGCTGTAAGGAGCCTTCCTAATTAAGAAAACACGTTTTTCTTAATTAGGGAGAAGCTTCTAGAATGATGCCACCTTGCATGGTTCTAGAATGCTGAGTCACAATGGATAAGACCGCACGGCCTCATTTGCAAAGAGCTCGCAGCCGCACGGCTTCATTAGCCTTATCCGCATCGCCTATAAATAGAGCCCTCCTCTACCCATTTTAATAATCAACAAGAAGCATAATACTCTCATAATACGAAGAAGATCCCCCAAGGAGCTGAAAGTCCAAGAAGGTGAAGAAGAAGCTCAAGAAGCCATCTCCCTCCTCCTTGAAGACCCAAGAAGAACCTCTCCTCCTAGCTCCGTCCGAAGAAGCGAAGGAAACGATTGGTAACCTCGCACGCCCTAACCTTGCATTTTAATTGATATACTTGCTCATTGCATTCATATATCTTGCTTGGGACTTGGCATTTATTCATAAAGATCATATCTTTATCACCCCTTTCCCCTTTGCATGCATTAAGACCTCATTTGTCATAAAAATGTAGTCTTTTTCATAAAGGTGCATCCTTTGCACCTAAAATCCCTATTTTCTAATAAAATTGTCATCTTTATGCATCATTTGCATATAAAGATCAAATCTTTTTTCAATGAAAACGCATCCTTTGCATCAAAACCCCTTTTTCAATGCATCATTTGCATAAAAATCAAATCTTTATGCATCATTTGCATAAAGATCATTTCTTTAAATCAAAAAGCATCATTTGCAACCTAAAAATGTCATCTTTTCATTAAAGAGTCATTTTTTTATCATGCATTTCCCCTTTCCCCCAACCTTGGAACGGACCGGTGTAAAAGTTCTCATCTTTGCATCGTTCCTTCCATTAAAGGTTCATGATTTCTTTAGGAAAAGGATAACCTTGAACCCTATATCTCCGATTATCGCTTAAGAATGAGTATGAAGCCTTTATACGAGCTCGACCGTCTTAAAGCGTAGGATTGATGGGCTAAGGACATTCCTTCCTAAAGAACCTCATCTTTGACCCAAAAGAGAGTCATTCTCTCGATCACGCAAGTCCCGAGGGTCCCGAGGCTTAAAATGCGATGATCATAAGTCATAAGATGAGGACGGGATCATAATCCCAAATACATAAATTCCAAGGAATCCCGAGCGACAACCAACAAATGGTTTGTACGTCCGGAAGATAACTTGGGACATTCCCCCCCCCTTATTTTCAAACACATGCACACAAAGAAAGCACGCAAGCAAACACGATTAATGAAATCTAGGGAGACTTGCTCCGGCAAGGCACTTTGGGTGAACGCCAAACGTTCTTCCCAAGGGGTAACTTAACCTCCGAACCCATAAAACCTTTTTTTCAAAGTTTTGAGGTAATCAAAATGGCGTGGCGACTCCGTTTTTCAAATAACTCGGATGTCTTCAAACTCGCGTGAATTCCAATAAACAAAAATTTTGGGCACACATTCACAATACCTTCATCGGCTTTCTCATCAAATTTACCTCGACGCTCTTTACCGTTGTAAAGAACATAACACTTGCAGCCAAAAATCTTGAAGAAACTGATGTTGGGAATTCTGCCACGTTAATGCTCATAAGGGGTCTTGTTGTGAAATTTGTTGACCAATGACCGATTCTGAGTGAAGCAAGCTGTATGGATAGCTTCAGCCCAAAAGTACTTGGTTAGCCTTGCTTTGGATATCATCATTTTCCCAGCTTCGATCAAAGTTTTGTTCTTTCTCTCAACAACACCATTTTGTTGTGGTGTTCCAGCGGCTGAGAAGTTGTGGTCGATTCTGTGATCATCATAGTACTGAGCAATGCCATTATTCTTTAACTCCGTTCTATTGAAGTAGACGAAAAAGCTTGGTGGAAACTTCATAAGTATCATCTTTGTAGGCAAAGGTTTCCACCCAAGTATATCTAGAATAGTCGTCTACACTGTTTGAAGCCGTCTATACTACCTAAGGGAGACTGTTCGAAGGCGTCTGGACCTAAGTGTTACTATTTAAAAGCGTCTATACCTAAGTTGAGACTACTCGAAGGTGTCTGGACCTAAGTGGGATTGTTTGAAGGCGTCTAAACCTATGGGAGACTGTTCGAAGGCGTCTAGACCTAAGCGTGAATGTTTGAAGGCTTCTATACCTAAGTGTGACTGTTTGTAGGCGTCTATACCTAAGCGTGACTGTTTGAAGGCGTCTATACCTAAGTGTGACTGTTTGAAGGCGTCTATACCTAAGGGTGACTGTTCGAAGGCGTATGACCTAAGTCTGACTGTTTGTAGGCATCTATACCTAAGTTGAGACTATTCAAAGGCGTCTAGACCTAAGCGTGACTGTTTGAAGGCGTCTATACCAAAGTGTGACTGTTTGAAGTCATCTATACCTAAGAGAGACTGTTTGTAGGTGTCTGGACCTAAGTGTGACTATTTGAAGGCGTCTATACCTAAGGGAGACTGTTCGAAGGCGCCTGGACCTAAGCGTGACAGTTTGAAGGCGTCTATACCTAAGTGTAACTGTTTAAATGCATCTATACCTAAGCATGACTGTTTGAAGGTGTATGTACCTAAGTGTGACTGTTTGAAGGCATCTATACCTAAGGGAGGCTGTTCTAAGGCATCTAGACCTAAGCGTGACTGTTTGAAGGCGTCTATACCTAAGAGTGATTGTTTGAAGGCGTCTATACCTAAGTGTAACTGTTTGAAGGCGTCTATACCTAAGGGAGACTGTTCGAAGGCGTCTGGACCTAAGTGTGACTGTTTGAAGGCGTCTATACCTAAGTTGAGACTATTCGACGACGTTTGGACCTAAGTATGATTGTTTGAAGGCGACTTAACCTAAGTGAGACTTTGAAGGCGTCTATACCTAAGTTGAGACTATTCCTTGAGGCGTCTCGACCTGAGTTGAGACTATTCCTTGAGGCTTCTCGACTTGAGTGTGACTGTTTGAAGGCGTCTAAACCTAAGTGAGACTATTTTAAGGCATCTATACCTAAGTTGAGACTATTCCTTGAGGCGTCTATGTTGGGTTTTATGGGTCCATACGCAGCGGAATTAGCATCTAAATAACACAAAATCCAAGAGCCCTAAGATCCGTTCTATACAATTAAATTGAATTCCTATGAGATAGAATTAACCAACCTTAATTGCTTTCCATTCTTGAGCTATCGAACAATCTATCGATGTGATTTTGAATCACAAACTTCGATCTTCAAAAACTTGAAACTTCAGATTCGAACTCTAGGCCTTGATCGTCGTTCGAGCGAAGACCCTCTAGTAGTATCCACACCTTTGAATGAACCAAGAACAGTTCTTGAGGATTGCTAGATCCTTAAACCCTAGGAAGAATATTGAGAAACCTTTGTTGTGATTTTTCCTTAGAAAATTCGGCTAGGAAATTAGGGTTCACAGACCTCATATTTATACTACATTAATATTAGTATTTGTTTCCTAATCGAATTAGGAAACACCACGTAAACCACCTCGTGCAAGTCCCGTCGTCGCGTGACTCCCAATGTACTTACGGGCAAGTTATGTCGCGCGTTGACTCTTGCCACATCAAGACTTTTTTTTTTTTGCCACATCAAGACTTCTCAATTTTCTTCCTTTGGTTTAACCAATTCATTCTAGTTGTGTGTGACCCAATAGGATTATATTATGTTGGCAATGAGCCCGATCATATCGACCCTCATAAAACATAAGCGGACTCTAGCAAGCCATTATGTCTACCCAATTAATATAATGTAAGATTTCACGTTTCCAATGGTACACTTCCATTTCTCCCTTTGTCTCACGATGTTATATTGAACACAAGTCATGGTCCACGTCAACTTGTATTTGTACAATGCTTTCTCGTTTTTTTTTTTTTTTTGGCGAAAGGAGACGGTACTCCCTAGATTTTATTAATAAAAAAGAAAATTACAAAACAAGGTGGGGGACATGACAACCTCAACCACCTGGAAAAGCAACGGGGGGAGTCCTTACACAAGCCGTAAGGTACTCTACAAAAGGGGGAGGGGGAACAACCTATCAACGAAAGCAGGAAAAATACAATAGAAAGCATCATATACTAAAATCTAATATATGGGATAGCAGCCCTATCTAAAATATAAGCTCCTTTGCAACGGTGAGGAAGATCACTAAAAGAAAAATATTCTGAATTAGTTCTCGAGACCGCAGCGACATTAGCCAAACCATCGCAACCCGATTGCCTTCACGTTAATATGAGTCACTCTAACACCAATATGCGAAATAAGCCTTTTTATATGAAGAACCTCGTACCAAATACTCCAAGGAATATGAAAATCACGGATCAGCACAATCAAAAGAATTTCAGAATCAATTTCAAGCCAAAGAGAAGAAATACCAAAATGAGACGCATAAAGGAGGCCGTCCAGAACCGCCTTCGCTTCAGCAACCATGTTGGTACAATGCTTTCTCGATCTTGAGTATAATGACAATTCAATCGCATTGGGGTATGGCCATACACTTTCATCGTTATCACTCATCGAGGGGTCCAAGCAAAACATCTCTCTTTCGAGGGACAAATTCCATCTTGACTTATCATCCTTCCCATCATGCATCCGATCATACCAAAGATAGCCTTTATAAATATCGTGTTAAGATATCATTTGACTAAAATCAAGCATAACTTTCATCATATGTAAGGTCATGATAATCTCAGGTCTAGGGACTAAATGAAGTGACCATATGAGATTTAATTATGACATTTGACCAAGACATAAATCTCATACGGGTCAAGTCCAGTCACTTGTTCACTAACAAGTACCCATAATTTCAATGTGCATCTCTATGCATATAATCATCATATGATTATCCATTAACAATTATACTAATTATTCACTTAATAATTAGGGACGGAGATTATTACAAATAAATATGCAAAACATATAATAATCAAATAATAAACTTTTCATATAATAATAAATAATGTCAACATTTAAGTCTATCAACTATAGAGGCCTAGGGAATAACACTAACAGTCTCGACCTGAGTTGAGACTATTACTTGAGGCATCTCGACCTGAAATAATGAGGACGTTGTGACGCCCCTGCTGAAGTGATAAGGACGTGGTGGCACCTCTGGCTGAGATAATGTGGACGTGCATGGCTTGGACCTAAGCGTGACTATTTGAAGGCGTCTATACCTAAGTGTGACTGTTTGAAGGCGTCTATACCTAAGGGAGACTATTCGAAGGCGTCTGGACCTAAGCGTGACTGTTTGAAGGCGTTTATACCTAAGTGTGACTATTTGAAGGCGTCTATACCTAAGCGTGATTATTTGAAGGCATCTATACCTAAGTGTGACTGTTTGAAGGCGTCTATACCTAAGGGAGACTGTTCAAAGGCATCTGGACCTAAGTGTGACTGTTTGAAGGCGTCTATACCTAAGTTGAGACTATTCGAAGGCGTCTGGACCTAAGTATGACTGTTTGAAGGCGTCTAAACCTAAGTGAGACTCTGATGGCGTCTCTACCTAAGTTGAGACTATTCCTTGAGGCATCTCGGTCTGAGTTGAGACTATTCCTTGAGGTGTCTCGGCCTGAGTGTGACTGTTTGAAGGTGTCTAAACCTAAGTGAGACTGTTTGAAGGCAGATATACCTAAGTTGAGACTATTCCTTGAGGCGTCTCGGCCTCAAATAATGAGGACGTGGTGACGCCCCTACTGAAGTGATGAGGACTAGGTGGCACCAAGGCATATCTGCTTCCCCCTAAACTGGTAGTTGTTGTGGGGCCAAACAGATCCATATATAGCAGTTGAAGGCACTTAGAAGTGGATATGCAGGGCTTGCTGTGGAATGATACTTTATGTTGCTTTCCTAACTGGCAGGCTCTGCATTTCCTTCCAAGATCAGCAGACACTTAAGGTTAGCCGACAACCAGATTTGCATTTGCCAGCCTGGATAGGTACTTGAAGTTCAAGTGACTGAGTCTCTTGTGCCTTAGCCATGAATTCTCATTGATGTTCTTTGCTACAAAACAAACATTAGTAACACTAGAAACAATATTTAAATCTATAGCATATATGTTACCTTTTCTTTGTCCAGTGAGTAAGGTTTCTCCGGTAGCATTGTCTTTCACATAATAGTTAGAAGAATTGAAAATACAATGTATACCTTTATCACAAAATTGTGATATGGAGAGAAGGTTGTGCTTCAGACCGTTCACCAAAGATACCTTCTGTACAGTAACTGTACCTCTTTTGATGGATCCTCGACCGATAATTTTTCCCTTAACGTTGTCACCAAAGACAACTGGAGGACCTGATGCTTCTTCAAGATCGATAAGGAGATCAGCATGGCCAGTCATATGCCGTGAGCATCCACTGTCCAAAATCCAAACATCCTTACTTGCATTGATTGAGGCCATAAAGCATTCCTGAAGTAAGATAATAAGCTTATGGTCCCCTTTATTATTTTGGGTCCAAAGAGTTAGTTTCTCTTTGGCAGCCATACCTGGCCACCACTTGAGCTTTGAGACTCAGTGGGTCCAGATAGGTGCTTCAAGAGGCATTTATAAGCCTTGTGACTGATAAATCCACAATTTGAACATTTATTTGAAGAAGGCTGTGAAGGTTTGGATGAGTTGATATTCAATCTGCTTAATGCTTCAGAAGGATTAGAAGTTTGACCAGGAACAAAAACCTTGGGTATAAAGGTGTTGGCTTTACCTTTGTGGGACGATTGCATGGATTTGGAAGTCCCTTTACCAGTTGAGGAACTCTTACCGATTGGAGCAGTAGTGCAGCCAGTGACAGATGTCTGACCAATTTCTCCTTGATCGGTTAAGGTTACCTTATCGGTTGGGGTTTCCAAAACTGCAGCTTGACCAGTAATTTTAATTCCAACTCTGCTGTCACCATCACTAAGTGGGACATAGGATCCCAGCTTAGGAGCAGCTACCTTAGCCCATTGGGTTTTGTTCTTGTCCACCTTCTTGACCTTGGTATGTTCCTTCACCTTAGGATAGGTGAGTGGGACAGCACCAAAAGTACAAGGAATAATTTTCTTTGGCAGGTTAGGTTGAGTATCATCAAACTTATCCATCAAGTTCTCAGTAACAGACTCAATAGCTGGCCTATCTTTGCTTTCATTACTGCTAGAGTTAAATCCTATACCAGATAAATCTCTAGAAGATATTTGGTCTTGCAGGATAGCAATTCTAATGGTTGCTTCCCTATGACTGAAGAATTTTCTGAGAATAATGCTCATATTGAGGGCCTTAATCTCTACAGCTGAAGATAGCAATTCTAATGGTTGCTTCCCTATGACTGAAGAATTTTCTGAGAATAATGCTCATATTGAGGGCCTTAATCTCTCTCCCCGTGGTCCTCACTTCTACAGCTGAAGATAGCAATTCTAATGGTTGCTTCCCTATGATTGAAGAATTTTCTGAGAATAATGCTCATATTGAGGGCCTTAATCTCTCTCCCCGTGGTCCTCCTTCTGCTGCCTTTGTCATGGAAATGGCTGGCTCCACCCCTTTCTCTAATATTTCCAATAATGATGTTGATGCTGATGGTTTTACCAAGGTGTTATCTAAGAGGAACCGTAGAAGATCTTCCTCTCCTACCTCCTAATTCTCTCTGTAAGTCAATTACTTCTCTCTCTACTTTTACAATGGTTGCTATGATTTTCTGGAATGTTAGAGGTATTGGAAATGGTGCGTCTTTTAGACGTGCAAAAAAGCTCTTCCACCTTCATGGTGTTTCTTTTTTTGCTATGTCGGAGCCTAAGGTTTCTCAATTTCAGCGTGTTACTATGCAAAGGAAGTTGGGCTGTGTGGGTAGTTTTTCTAATTGTAACGGAAAAATTTGGTTTTTTTGGAAGCATGGTTTTGTTTGCAACGTGGTTCAAGAAAGTAGTCAAGCTCTTACAATGCAGATTTCTCATGGCCAATGGGATTCTAGCATTTATTTGACTGTGGTGTATGCTAGTTGTAATAGATTTGACCGTAGAGAGCTTTGGGATAACCTTATGGATTTTAGTTCTTGTACTACTCCGTGGATGGTTATTGGTGATTTCAACTGTGTCCTATTGCAATTTGAAAAGATAGGAGGTAATCCTATTTGTAGAAAGGCTGTTTCAGAGTTCTCTGATATGATGCAATTTTCTGGTCTATTGGATGCTGGGTATTTAGGTAATAAATTCACGTGGGTAAATAAACCTAGGGGAATCCTACTATCCTTCAACGTCTTGATCGCGCTCTCTATAATTCTCAATGGATGGATAATTTTCATGTTACTTCTGTTACCCATCTTAATCGCACTTGCTCTGACCACAATCCTCTCTTGGTTCAAATTAAAATCTCGGCTGAAGCCACTAAGGGTTCTTTCCGTTTTCTTAATATCTGGCTGAAGCATCATTCTTTTTTATCGATGGTTGAGAACTCTTGGAAGGATTATATGGATGGGGCCCCTATGGTTAGGTTTGCTAAGAAACTTGCTCGTCTTCGGAAATGTATTTCCTCTTGGAATAAAGAAGTGTTTGGTAGGGTAGACCAACATGTTCGTGTGGCTGAAGATGAGGTTTGTCAAAAAGAATTGCTGTTCCAAAGTGATAATTCGGATGAAAACAGGGCTGCTCTTAGCTTGGCTCAAGCTAACCTTCTTGCTAAGTTGAAGGTTGAGGAAGATCTTTGGCGTCAAAAGGCTAACATTAAATGGTTAAAGGAGGGAGACCATAATACTAAGTTCATTCATTCTTACGTTAAGAAGAAAAGGCAGCAACTTTACATTCATAGAATTAGAGATGGTAACGGGAATTGGGTTCATGAGAAAGATGAGATTCAGGATGCGGCTGTTGCCTTCTTTTCGGATCAGCTTCAATCTCCCCTTGATATTCCTCGTGATGACATTCTTGAAGTTATTCCTAGGCTGATCAATGATGGCGATAATGAGATGCTCACGGCTGTTTCGTCTTTAGATGATATTAAAGAGATTATTTGGTCGATGAATGGTCAAAGTACTGCCGGTCCCGATGGTTTTAATGGTGCTTTTTACAAGGGTTGTTGGGTTATCATCAAAGAAGACTTACATAGAGCGGTCAAGGAGTTTTTTGCTGGTTACCCAATGCCTCGAAGCTGGACTTCGACTCTTATTGTTCTCATTCCCAAAGTCAGCGCTCCTACTTCCTTCTCGGAGATGAGACCCATTAGCTTATGTAATTTCACAAATAAAATCATTACAAAGCTTCTTAATTCCCGCCTTGCTCCTATCCTTCCTAGAATTATTTCTCCTCAGCAGAGTGGGTTTGTTAAAGGGCGGTTGATTCATGAAAATGTCCTGTTGGCTCAAGAGCTTATGCATTCTATTCGGAAAAAGGTGAGGGGTTCCAATATTGGGCTTAAATTAGATATGGCTAAAGCCTATGATCGTATCTCTTGGTTTGCTGTGATTAAAGTGATGAGAAGGTTTGGCTTTTCTGAAACGTGGATAGATCTGATCTTTCGGTGTATCTCTTCTTGTTGGTTCTCGGTTCTTGTCAATGGGGAAAGTTCTGGTTTTTTCCACTCTTCTCGTGGTCTTCGTCAAGGAGACCCTATATCTCCCACTCTTTTCATCATTGCCGCTGAAGTTTTGAGTCGGGGTCTCAACCGGTTGCACTCTGATTTTCCTCAATATCGTTTCAAGGCTCACATTCATACTCCTATCATATCTCATCTTTCTTATGCTGATGATATTCTTATTTTCTGTAATGGTTCTAATGACTCTCTAGAGGCCCACATGAGATGTCTTAACCGGTATCAAGATTTTTCGGGTCAGCTTGTGAATACAAGGAAGTCTTGCTTCATTACTGGTAAAAATGATGAGGTTAGAGATTCTATTATTGAGAATGCTACCTCCTTCGAAAAGAAAGATCTCCCTATTATCTATCTTGGTTGCCCTCTTTATGTTGGGAGGAAAAATATCGCTCTTTTCGACAATGTTCTTCAAAAGATGTCTGATAGGCTGGCTTCTTGGCAAGGAAAGATCCTCTCCTTTGGCGCTAAGCTCACTCTTATCCAATCTTGCTTGCAAGCTATTCCTCTTTATTATATTTCGTTGATGGATCCTCCCAAGGGGGTTTTCCAAGCTATGTATCGTATGATATCAAATTTCTTTTGGTGTAATGAAGAGGGCCAATCCAAATGTCATTGGGTGAGAAAGGATCTGATGTTCAGGCCGTGTAATGAGGGTGGCTTGGGCCTTCGTCGTTTTGAAGATATTTCTATGGCTTTTGCTATGAAACTTTGGTGGCGTCTTAGATGCTCCCATTCTCTTTGGTCCGAATTCATGCTTGACAAGTATTGTTTTTGCTCTCATCCCATGGATGCGGGAAAGCCAACTTTCGCTTCTCATATTTGGAGCCGTATGATTCAAGCTAAAGATATCATTGAAAATCATATTGCTTGGCGGATTGGTAGGGGGGATGTTTCTATTCATGAAAATTGGTTGGAAGGTCCTCGGCTTAATCTTCCTGGAAATCATATTGAAGTCTCCTCCTTGTTTCATGAGGGTCAGCCGAGATCTAATTATATTTGCGATACGTATGGCCCGGATGTTCTTAACTCTATTCATCGTCAGAATCTTTCTCTCTCTGATACGCCTGACTGTATTTATTGGACCCCTCGCTTAAAGGTCAGTTTTCTCTATCTTCGGCTTGGCAAGTGTGTAGAATGGCTAATGCTCGGAATTTGTTTTTTGAGTATTGCTGGAACAAATATATTCCGTTGAAAGTCTCCATTTTCCTTTGGCGGTTGTTACATAATGGCCTTCCTACTGATGTGGCTATTCAATCTAGAGGTATATCCCTTGTGTCTTCTTGTGTTTGTTGTTTGCAGCATTCTTTAGAAGATTCTACTCACCTTTTTGTTCAAAGTCAAGTGGCTTTTGAAACTTGGGATTGGTTTGCTAGGTTGTTTGGTGTTCATATCTCTTACAACAATGTTAAAACTATCCTGGATAGCTGGTGGTTCAACTCGACCCTTGGAAAAAATAAAGGTATTCTTTGGCTTTCTCGCATTCTCCCTTGTTTTACTCTTTGGGAGCTATGGAAGGGTCGAAACAAAGCTAGGTTTGAGGATATTCATATGTCCTCTTCTAGGATCATCCGGGAGGTTTTTGTGCAGATTGGTTCTATCATTAAGGCTTACAGCCTTTCTTTCCCTTCTTCCGACTTAGAAAGTCATATTTTTCATTGCTTTCAACTTCCTAAGGCTGTTCCTAAGCCTCGGTTTTTAAAGTTTGTTCATTGGAATTCTCCTCGTTCGGAAATGCTCAAGCTTAATACAGATGGAGCTTCTAAAGGAAATCCGGGTATCAGTTCTGGAGGTGGTATTTTCAGAAACAAGAATGGTAAGTTGTTATTTGCTTATTATCCAAGTTCTATGGTAATAGTACTAACATGGTTGCTGAAGCTAAGGCGGTTTTAGACGGCCTCCTTTATGCGTCTCATTTTGGTATTTCTTCTCTTTGGCTTGAAATTGATTCTGAAATTCTTTTAAATGTGCTAATCCGTGATTTTCATATTCCTTGGATTATTTGGTACGAGGTTCTTCATATAAAAAGGCTTATTTTGCATATTGGTGTTAGAGTGACTCATATTCTGCGTGAAGGTAATCAGGTTGCTGATGGTTTGGCTAATGTCGCTGCGGTCTCGAGATCTAATTCAGAATATTACTCTTTTAGTGATCTCCCTCACCGTTGCAAAGGTGCTTATACTTTAGATAGGGCTGCTATCCCTTATATTAGATTTTAGTTTTTGATGTTTTCTATTGTATTTTTCCTGCTTTCGTTGGTAGGTAGTTTCCTCCCCTTTTGTAGAGTACCTTACGGCTTGTGTAAGGACTCCCCCGTTTCCTTTCAGTGTGGTTGAGGTTGTCATGTCCCCCACCTTGTTTTGTAATTTTCTTTTTAATTAATAAAATCTAGGGAGTACCGTCTCCTTTCGCCAAAAAAAAAATAAAAAAATTGCAGGATAGTCTCAACAGCAGCTTTGGATTTAGAATAAGAATTAATTGTCTTGTAGAAAGAATTGTTTCTTGATACCAAATTAACTATTTGACAAAGACAGATATTTAGTCTTTCAGTGAGTTCTTGATTTTCCTTTCTCAACTGATCTGACTCTTGCTTTCTCTATTTCAAAACTTTTATTTCAGCTTTCAAAGAGTCATTCTCAGTTGTGATTCTTTTAAGATCTACAGCCATAACTTTATAAACATCATTTAATTTTTCAAAATCAGTGAAGAGTTCATTCATTACCTCTGCCATTTAAGACTTTGACATATTGGGCATTGGGTCAATAGTGGGCTGAGAGGTTGAGATGATGGTTCTAAGTTAGGATCAAAATTTGGCAAGGAGGAGGTCGGTTGAAGACTTATGTCTGTTAGGGTTTTCTTGAAAACACAGGTTGATGAAAAGAGATCGGTTGAGCCTGAGTTTGGTAGGTCTGTTGTGTCGGTTGCATCAGAGGTCTGAGAGTGGGAGCGGTTTTGCATTGACCTTAGAGAGCTCCACCTATACTCTGAATTTTGAAATTGTAGGGGTTATCTGCCCTAGGTATAGGTTCGTCAAAATATGACAGAGGAGATATCACCAGTATGGTTGTGTCATTGTGTGTTCAGGTCAATGGAGTTGGGGTGTCTAGAGATAGGTGACTGTAAAGAGATATGTCCATCATCGGTTCCATCAATAGCAACAAAACTAACATCAGCATCTTTATCTGAGTCAGCATTCTCATTTTCAGAGTCAGTCTCAAACCAAACTCCCATAGCCTTTTTTGTCCCTTCCTCGGCTACTAAGCTTTTGGATCTTGGGTTTTTCCTAAAGGGTTTCTTCCTCAAAAATTTATATTTCGGTTGAGGACACTTAGAGGGGAAATGGCCAGATTTCCTACAGTTGTAGCAAACAAGCTCGCCTTTAGCATTTTAACCATCGGTTGAGGTTGAGGTTTGGCTAGATCTTTGGAAATTTCCAGATCTTTAGAAGGATGAGGATTTGGGGTGGAATGATTTGCTGTGAGGTTGTTGGGATCTCTTAAAGTCCTTGAATTTTCTATAATTTCTAGCAAAGGCAGCAAATTCATCTTCCTCAGTAGGCTTGCTAGGGTTGACATTGGTTTGGTTTATATGAGGCTGAGAGATTGTGGGAGAGACATTGGCAGATTGGTTGTTAAACATGGAAGAGCCCGGAAAGATCTCAGTCTGAGCTGGCAGAGATAAGTTTTTAAATTGTTTTTGAACTCCACCCAGCCTATTGAGTTCTTCCTCATGCAAGAATAAAGTTGACACAATATTTTGAATGTGAGTCTTGTCCAAATCTCGGCATTCTTTAAAATAGAGACTCTCGACATGCCACAAATCTCCAAGAGAATTGAGGAACCTCATGTTAATGTCTTTCATTGTATAGATTCTTCCTAAAGAAGCGCAAGAATTGCTTGCCTCACGTAACAAATGTGACGCTTCTTTAAGAGTCTCACTTGGGTTCTTCTAGAAGGACTCGAACTCAACAACACTTTTGTAGAGTCGGTTGTCCTTAGCCACTTGATCTCCTTCAAAATATCTGAGAAGACTTTGCCACACATGTTGAGCAGTCTCATAGCTTTGTACTTGTTTCAGGCCGGGGCCTATCATCAAGACCGAAGGTTAGAATGTACATAGCCTTTTATCCAGGCTGCACAAATCTTATCCTCCTTGGTCCATTCTTCTCGAGGCTTTGGAACATAAGTTTCATAAACCTCGAAATCTTGTTCAAAAGATCTATCGACGTGATCCATGAGAGGAGTTTTGGGTGCTCTAGGTATGGTGTTGATTTTAATGGGTGTCATGGGACCATCTCTGACTACAGTCATTAACCTATCATCAATTGAATCCATATACCGCATCATTCGTTTTTTCATACTGAAAATTTGTTTTTGTTTAACATGGGAATAGTTGCCATGTTCCACGTTTGCATGAGTTTTCCAGCCATTTTGGAATCGGCAATTCAAGCTATTAAGCTTGGAAAAATATTTTTAAAAAATTGAAAGCTCTGATACCAATTGTTAGGCCCAATCCATAGGAAAACAGGCTAGAGGGGGGGGGGTGAATAGCATGTTTAAAAACTTTTCTTAAAACTCTTCAAAAAATGCCAAGTAACTTATCAGAGGCCTAACCGATGAAACCGGTTTGCACAGCGGATAAAATGTTACCGGTTTGAGTCACACAAAGTGATCAGTTAGTGGAAAGGTATTTCAGAAAGACTAAGTTAAAATATCATGCAGTAGTATTTTCCAACGGAGAAACAAACAAACAGTAACTAGGAGTCAAAAGGTTATGACCGGTTGAGACATTGTCAACCGGTTACAACAACACAAATAAAAAGCAAGCAAACAAAGGAAATGACACAATTGTTTGAAGAGGTTCACAGTGTTAAATAACTGCTACGTGCTCTATCTTTTTTTTTTTTTTTGGCGAAAGGAGACGGTACTCCCTAGATTTTATTGATATAAGCAAAAATTACAAAACATGGTGGGGGACATGACAACCTCAACCACCGGAAAGGAAATACAGGGCTTAAAGCCTACGTGCTCTATCAAGTTTGGTCAAAACTTGGATTTGTGAAAGTACACTATTAATGATACCTAACTATTACAAATTGCAAGCCTTATGATTAAAGGCTGCCAAAGGTAAAGTGATCACTAATGGATCGTGCTACAATATTGACCAGGTGTTTTCTAGAGATGTGTTCACAATGTTGAACTGATTTCTCTAGGGTGTGTGTGTGATTCAATCAATGTGTTCCAATCATAATAGTCTTGTTTAGGATCACTACAAATATTGATTGATGGTGCTCAGTGTTTGTCCTAACAGAGATAGTCTAGTGAATATGAGGGACTTGAATGCCTTGAAATTGAATGCTTGAATGCTAGTAGTTCTTGGCAACCCACTCTCAAAGATCTTAAAAGCACCAACCTTCTTTAATGCTCTGGAGAGGGTATTTATAGTGAACTACAAAATAGAGTTGTTGTCTCTAAAGAGGTTAAAAAGATGACTTGGCATAGGCATTCAGTGAGTAATGGTAACTTTGACATTCCTCATTGAGTTACTGACAAATTGCAGAAATGTCTTTTTAGCATGCTGTTTTACCAACTTCAGCTAAATTGGGGGCTGAGTAGTTGGGAGCAATAAATGCATCAGCTGAGTTGAAGCTTGACTGATCATTGGCAACTGATGGCCTCTTGACCGGTTGACTGTCTCAACCAGTTAGTAATCTGATCTCGGTTGCTTACAGACCGGCTGAGGTCAAGCCAACCTATTGATGAAGCTTCTTAAACAAGTAACCAGTTTACCACAAGGAATATGTTCAGGGTTTTCAACTCTTCAAGCTTTGAGAAAAATACATTTATAAAATACTGGCATTAGCACTAAGGGAACCTAACATACATAGAAAAATTCTAATTGGTCTAGTTAAAAGTAGGGGTTCTCAATAATGATTATTATGATTGGGATTAAGCAATTCTTAAAACTATACATATATTTGACTAACAGAAGTAACCAACAACACGACAGAATATGAAGCATGCGTGGCCGGTTTAGAAGCCGATCTCGAATGCAACATCAAAGAATTGGAAGTATACGGAGACTCAGCACTGATCATCAATCAGGTGTCCAACAGATGGAAGACGATAGACCATGGTCTCCAGAAGTACCATGCTTACATGGAAGAGCTCATCGCTCAATTCAAGGTAATCTCTTTCCACTACTTGCCGAGAGACAGGAACCGCTTCGCCGATGCCTTGGCCACTCTAGCCTCTCTCGTTGAAATTCCCGAGGGGAAATCAGTAAAGCCATTCAAAGTAGGGAGACGGGAAACCCCAACCTATTGTTGTGAGATTGAAGTGGAACCTAAACCGATCAACGAACCCTGGTACAACCAAGTATACCAGTACCTCAAAAGTGGAGAAGCCTCTTTCACGGACGAAGAAGGAAACTACAAAGACGACATCAAAGCCAAAAGCATGGTACCTCTAAAATGCCTAGCATCCCACTTCGTCATTTTGGGAGGCATGTTATACAAGAAACGACACCAAGGACTACTCCTTCGATGTGTAAGCAAACAGAAAGCGGTCGAGTTGATGAACGAAATTCACAACGGAGCCTGTGGCCCCCACATGAATACCCGAGCATTGATGCAAATCATCCTCCGTATGGGCTACTATTGGATATCGATGGAAACAGAATGCATCCAGTTCGTCAGAAGTTGCGACAAGTGCTAATGATTTTCCAACCTCAATCATATTCCCCCTCACAAGCTCTATTGCATGACTACGCCATAGCCTTTCGCCACATAGGGAATCGACGTCATCCCAAGATTACTCCCCTGGAAGCAATGACCACGAGTTCATATTAGTCCCTGTTGACTACTTCACCAAATGGGTAGAAGCCAAATCCTACAAAGTACTGAATTCCAAGAAGGTGGCCGAGTTCATCAAGGAAAACATCATGTGCAGATACGGAGTGCCCAACGAGATCATATCTGATAATAGGACTCACTTCGAAGGAGATTGCGACCAGCTGCTAACCGAGTTCAGAGTTACACGTCACAAGTCTTCTCCCTATAAACCATAGACTAACGTCGCAGTAGAGGCAGCAAACAAGACTCTTGCAAGGATAATAAAAAAGATGGCCGTACGAGGACGGGATTGGCCCGAAAAACTGCATTTGGCACTTTGGGGATACTGAACATCAGTCAGAACCGCCACTGGGGAGACTCCTTTTGCGCTAACCTATGGAATGGAGGCCATGTTACTAGTTGAACTAGAAATTCCCTCTCTACGAGTCCTCTTGGAAAATGGGATCAACGAAGTCGAATGGCTCCAAAGGCGTCAAGACGAGTTGGCTCTCCTCGATGAGCAAAGATTGAAAGCCATCGAACATACTCGTGCCTACCAAAGCCGAATGGCCCGAGCTTTTGATAAAAAAGTCAAGACCCAAGACATCAGATAGGGTGACTTAGTACTTAAAGAAAAGCACAGACCAATCCCCTCGAAAAGTGGGAACCTGCTTGGATAGGCCCGTTCGTGGTCCAGAAGATCTTCTCGGGAGGAGCAATGAAGCTAGTCGATTTGGATGGAAACCCTTTCGTCAACCCAGTGAATGGAAGCAAGCTTCGCAGATACTTCATTTGAGGAAGAAATCGAGTCAACTCTCTCTTTCCCCCTATTCACCAAACAGTAAAATCAAAGTGCTAAAAGAGCAATACCCAACTAGAATCATCCTCAAAATGGTTTAGGTAAAAATCAGGGTTGCACTATTCATCCCAATTCTATTTTTCCCTCTCTCAAAAGATTCAAAATACGATGACCTGAGCCCCTTAGTCCATTTGTAAAAGGAGAACGTAGGCTGCCATTATTGGTTCGGTCTAAAAAACAAATAAAAATCCAAATTCGGCACCAATCACTTGTGTCTCGAAAACTCTTAAATTAACCCACAAATTATTTATAGTTAAAACACTTTTTGATGAGTTCAAGAACGGTCTACTCTCGACTCACTACATACTTGCAAAGCAAAAAAAAAAAAAACTTAATTAAAAATAATGTGTCTGCAATGGCAGTGGGTGGATACTTCGTACTGCTAGGTCAATCTAGCCACTTGTGCTCGGTCCTTCATCTTTCCTTCCCTTCCCTTTCCAAGACGGGTGTTCTTTACTCGGAAATATCTCTGTCGATCATCTCGCAGCTCTAGGATCCTTCTCGACGCCTCTGGCAAACCCGTTGCCGCTAATGCAGCCCATTCCCTAGCTCTACTATGAGCTACCTCTATTTGAGCTATCATGTCTGTGCTCCTGTCTGCCAATCGGCTCGCGTTGACCTCATAGTCCACCATATCATCCCCCATACTATCTTGAGGGTTAGCCTTGGCCTTGGCCCTCCTCAAAGTTGAGCTGTCACGACTGTTAAGACCCAAAAGCTCACTTCGCCTCCTTTAAAAGTACCATTTGTGTCTCCCCCATATATTCTCATACCATTTCAAGTAGCCTGTAGACAAAATAGTGCTCCCCCTCCGGTGAAAGAGAACCCTAACTGGAAAAGACGAATGTCGCCACAACCGCATGAGAAGCAAGAACGTTGAAGGTTCGTCCATGGAAAATGACCCCACCTCGAAGGTAGCAGCATCTCTCAAGTCCATTAAAGGGACCTTCTCCATCCCAAATTGCCGTAAGACCAAAGAGGGGATATAGAAAGAAGATCGGGAAAGTCCCGAAACTCTAACAATGAGAAGACCACCCTGAACGGTTCGACACATCTGTAGTTTCCAATGAGGAACCCACCATAGCAAGTGATGTGTCCAAAGCTTGGCCATCCAAAGTTCCTGGGCCACTCGATTGCCTTCTATCTCTAAGGGCCGCCGAGAGAAGGACCAAGAAATGCCAAGAAAAGATGTCAACGTCTCAACAATCGTCATCCCTCCAGTCAAGGGAAGCGCAACCTGCTCCACCTCAGGTCCTCTAAGGATAGCACGAAAATCTTCGAACGTGGGCGTGATCTCATTGTACAAGAAACCGTACCCATGCCTTCTCACATCCCAAAAATGAGCAGCAGCTCTCAGAAGATCCCAGTTAGGGGAGAGTTCCTTCAAGGCCCAGACCAACTTTACCTTATAGCAACTTTGAAGAACTCTTTGTTATGCCTCATATAGTGCCTCGCCCACATCTTGAACCTATCCAAGAATCGCTCTTGCATCTGAGTAGGCAACTTTGGAAATGTGGCCATGAAAAGTGAATAAATTTCAAGCCTTGAAGGGAAGAAACGGATTTCCAGCTTCAAATGCAATGGAAACAACTTTGAACTTCAGAAAATCAGCAAAACTAAAGCTTCAATTTAAAGGAGTCGAAATTGAAGGAGAGGTCGGCCGGACTGTCTTGCATGTTGACATAGTCAAACTGCAGCCTTGCTGCATCATGTTCCCTTGCCCATTCCAAAGCACACCCTGTTCATATCCTATCCAAATCAGCCAAACATCCGTGAACCATCCCCCATACAATGCCAAATCCGTCCCGGGCTCGTGCAACAGTGCAAATAACAATAATAGTGCATAAAAATAGTAACTTTTACTTGTTCAAATCAGTTTTTCAGTGCATTTCCGTCATCATTTATTTTGATTAAATTACTTGCTTATCTTGTTTCGTTAAATGCCAAAAGTAAATAAAAGAAATCATGATAATAATAAGATGTACAAAGTTTTGCCCCAGAACAAGGGAATCCCGAATACAAACATTATTAGAAATAAGCAGTACATATAGCTATCTAAAATACCATTGGGCTACTCTGAATCCTTCTCGTCATCCAAGCACTCAAGAAACTGTGCCGCCGCAACGGAATCTGTGGCAAACATATAACTCATAAAGTCATCCACTCCGATGTACGAAGAATGACTGCCCTGTGCCTGTGTTCTCGAAGGTCCCCCATGCTCAAATATTGAGTAAGAAGAATGTCGGGCCTGCGATCCAGAAGTCTCACCCTGGCAATCAGGAGACTGACTAAAGCTCCGCTCCGCATCCATCCCGCTAGTCGTGGAAGCAGATGATTCCCTAACAACAGATGGCCTAGAGGGCATAGGCTCATGAACCGCCACACTTCTCCTGGATCCACACCGTATGTAATCAAGAAGTCGCTGGGCTAAACCTGTCACTCCATTCAGACGTCAGACAATCAAATCATGGGTACGTCCCGAGACCTGCACGTCAAGGAAACAATCAAATGATGGAAAGAACAATGCAGATACACATATGCATAAAGTGAGTACAAATACATGAAATCAGCGAGATACTCACCGTAGCACCGGGATCGACTCAGTATCGAGGCCTCGCCTGCTCAGGAATTGGGATCATTAACCGCCTGCGGTAACCACCAACGCCCTCATACGCAAAATGAGTGCGGAGGAGAGGAGAATCTTTGAGATGTGAAGGATCTTCCCCCTCTCTAGCCATCACTTGTTAGCTCCTCAGCCTCATCCTCCTAAGATGTCATAGTCTCGCCTTAAGGACATTCTCGCAAAAGGCACTCCCAAACCTCTATACCGGTGCAACTCTTCCTCATCCATAAGCAAAGAATGCAAAGATGAAGACAGGAGGATCCCTAGGAACCATGGGATCTAATTCCTGAGCGTACTGACAAGTCACCCTCTCGCCCAAGTACAGGATGTCGCAAGAGAGCCCCACCAGAAGCTTCCTCTTATTTATCACCTCCCTAGCGGCATCAATGATCTCATGATCGAGCCGATGCCACCATGCCAGATTCACCCTTTGTGAAAAGTCCCGCTCCAAAGCCTCAGACACTTCCTTATAAGTAAACCTAGTGCTATCCCTCGTCCTCCCCGGCTTCCTGGCCTCCTTCTGCCAGGTCAGCATAGCAGGAAATAGGAGAGCATATTCCTCCTTAATACCCCACCGTTGTGGACGGAACACCTCAAAGCACCACACCTGAATAGAAGACAGGAAAAAGTGTCAATCACAAACAGATACAGACAAGTGAAAAACGAGACAAGGAAGAGAAAAACAAGACTCACATCCAAAGCGAATCGGAAGCAAAGCAGAGAGAATTCTCTTCCTCGAGAATATTTATCCAAAGGCATGGCAGAGCTCGGCCAAGCCAACTTCTCCCCAAGCAAATCCTCTCACCACCCCCAAGTCAGTCAAAGAGCCAAGCAAGGCAAACTGAAACTTCGTATCAGCATTGGGAAAAATGGTCCCTGACAGAGCAAACCATAAGAACCCCCGAGCCAATCGATCGACTGTCATCCTCTCAGAACCAGCCAAATACGCATCAATACCTCTTCTAAGATGCCCCTCCATCGGACTATATAATATGCCGGTACCCTTGGCATCCGTGATGTCAAAACCCTGCAAATCCGTGAGCTGCTCTGTAGTGAACTCCTCAAACCACTCTATGGATTACCTTGAAAAGACAACCCGGTGATAGCTGCAAAATCCGTGGGAGTAATAGTAGCCTCCCCCCACCTGAAATGAAAAGTGTGGGTGATATCCCACCAGCGCTCGCTCAAGGCCACGTGAATAAATTTGACCCTCTGCGTCAACGCCACTACAGCCACAGTACTGATGAAGCCACCAGACCAGAATCTACAACTATCTGTCGAGGACTTCTCCCTTCACCCCAAGCCACGTCTGGGAGCATCCCCCACAACTCGCTCACCGCCTCGACGTTATCCCTACTCTTTGTAGTGGACAAGTCTATTGGCCCTCGCCCCTGCAGGTAAGACATAGCAAAGGTCTGTTAATACTAAAATAACGTATGCAAAATGTATATGCCATGAAACAACAACACATAATTGTATCGCCAAAGATATAAACCAATCATTGCAAAAAATTCCGTTTCAGTTCGGAGTTAATCCAAATATTTTCGTTTCAGTTCGGAGTTATTCCAAAAATTTCCGTCTCAGTTCGGATTCATTTCAAAATTTTCCGTCTCAGTTCGGAATCATTTCAAAATTTTCGTTTCGGTTCGGAGTTATTTCAAAAATTTCCGTTTCAGTTCGGAATCGCTCAAAAATCTTTCGTCTCGCTTCGGAATCATTTCAAAATTTCTGTCCCAAAATAACACACTTTAAATTTGGAAACACATAGCTAGGCATGGAATTTCTTCACCAAATTTTCTACATTGTCTACACATACCCTCAATTGCATCAAACAACAATCAATTTTAACAATCAAGCATAGCAAGATCAAAAGCCCAAAATCGGGCAACAAGAGCCGTAGTTTCATAATTTCGACAAAGAGCCCAAAATCAGCCCCGTCGTCCTAATCTTCCTTCCATAGTGTTAATCTCTCAATATTTCGACAAAGAATCAAGAAAATCGCAATTTTTTCTCTCTTTTCTCTCGGCCAGAAAATCAAATTTTATGTTTTCTTTCTTTCTGTCCGTCGGCTGACTTAAATCAGGCCAAATTGAAGGAAAGGCCGGCCGGCCTGATTTACTAGATGGACCATTTTGGGCCAAATGACCATCCAGCCCCTCATCTTTTCAAATTTGATGCTTTTTGTCAAATGTTCTCATAATTCTCTTTCACTAACGTACCCTCTCCCGAGGTTAAATTTCCCGTTAGATTTCGCTAAAGTACCCTCTCCTGAGGTTAAATTTCTCGTTAGATTTCGCTAACGTACCCTCTCCCGAGGTTAAATTTCTCGTTAGATTTCGCTAACGTACCCTCTCCCGAGGTTAAATTTCCCGTTAGATTTCGCTAACGTACCCTCTCCCGAGGTTAAATTTCCCATTAGATTTCGCTAACGTTCCCTCTCATGAGGTTAAATTTCCTATTAAATTTCGCTAACGTACTCCTCTCCCGAGGTTAAATTTCCATTAAACTTATTTAACGTTCCCTCTCTCGAGGTTAAATTTCGGCAATCATCGTAAGCCCGAACATCTTATCTCAACGGCAATCATCGTAAGCCCGTGCAACAATCCTTCTTCGGCCATCATCGTAAGCCCGTCCCTTTTAACAAAAGTTCAATCATATCTTTCAGCCTCTAACCGACTTTGTTAGAACTTCAATCATCTTTTCAGCTTCTAACCGACTATGTTAGAACTTCAAACATCTCTTCAGCTTCTAACCGACTTTGTTAGAACTGCAATCATCTTTTCAATTTCTAACCGACTTTGTTAGAACTTCAATCATCTCTTCAGCTTCTAATCGACTTTGTTAGAACTACAATTATCTCTTCAGCTTCTAACCGACTTTGTTAGAACTTCAATCATCTCTTTTGTTTCGAACCGACTTTGTTAGAACTTCAATCATCTTTTCGTTTCTAACCGCTGTCGTTAGAACGTTAAAACATTTTCCTCGTTTCTAACTACTTTCATTAGAATGTCAAACGTTTTTTTCCATTTCTAACCGCTTTCGTTAGAACTTTGGACGCTTTTCACCAGCAATATACCATCCTCTCCCGAGGTTAAATTTCATTTCTAACCGCATCGTTAGAACTTCAAATCTCTTTCTTCTGACTTAGACCGTGTTGTCATAAACATCCGTTTAACACAACCATTCTGGTCATTCTCGTTAGATATCCAATGAAAGGTCTCGTGACCTAAAAGTCGCCGCTTAAGTCTCTTATGCTTAACGGACAAGAACTACGATCGGCTTGATTCCCTCGTGGATACACGTAGGAATCCTTGATTTAGGGTCCAGCCATTTGACCGTTCAGATCACTTCGTAAGGCATCTTCCCACATTTGGGATCCTTATCTGTTTCGACGACCCCACTTCCTCCGTAAGTGACGTCGCCGAGGGGCTACTGTAAGTACCAAAATCCGGTTCGTAATAATACGTTAATTCGCACTTTCCAGATTAACGAAATTTTCCGGGACTGTTCGGATTATCCAAAATCGAAGTGTATTAAAACACGTTAGAACACGTGAAAAATATTACTTTTCAATAAATACGCAATTTTCGAGACTGTTCCGACATTTATTCGGACAGTTATTTAAAAAACTGTCAAAATAACGGACAAAGGACGAAATAATGATAACTCGTCACAAAAGTCTCCCCAAGGGTCAAATCAGGGACAAATCACGTCAGAGTGTGAAATGACCAAAATACCCTCAGACTGAAACTTAGGCCGGCCGCCTGTTTTACTGGCTTAATCAACAAGTCGTCCAACGGTCACATCAATAAATTGAAATGCTCAAAATACCCTCAACATGAAGGATAGGCCGGCCGGCCTGTTTTGCAATTTTACAGCCTATAAATACAAATTTCACTCGCCATTCAAGAATGGTCTAAAAAAATTTCATCCTCTTGTCTTCATACCTCGACCGTCCCAATCCCCCCGAAAGTCTCGGAAACTTCCTCGATTTGCATGAAAGCCTCGTTTTTCCCAAACAAACACAATCCAAACACTTTTCAAACACTTTTCGTATCCAATATACGATCCCTCGGAAGATAAAGTCAAAACCTGACGATTGGTAAACTCTCCTTCTCAATCTAAACTTTGATCCCCTTTTACGTCTTTTTCGCTATTTCTGTTCCGATCAAACTCTTCAAAATGTAGACACTAGTTGTCTCCGAGTCAAGAAATGACCCTCTCTCTATTACTTTTCTCTTTCGAAAAGAGTAATTTAGAGTTAAAATGAGAGATCTTGACTCGTCATTTATCACTTTATCTTTTTTTTTTTTTTAAACGAAAGGAGACGTAGCTCCCTAGATTTTATAAATAAAATAAAAGAACAAAGCACGGTGGGGGACATAAAACCTAACCACCGAAAAAGGAAAGAAATCTACAATGTGGGGCTTAAAGCCAACAATAAAATCAAGAAAGCTAAGGGGAGGGGTGCAAGTCCATATGGACCGACCCAAAACAAGAGGAAGGGGGGAACTAAACCCTAAGCTATCAAAGGGGAAAGGGGAAAGCCAAAACCCATCAAACAAAATTATCAGGAGGAGAAGCCGACCTTCCACGCCATTTTCTAGAGGAGACCATTGTGAAACCATCAGCATTTGTATTCTTTTTGTGAGACGGAATAAAAGGAGTATAGCCACCATATCATTAACAAATGAATATGGAGCCCTTGAAGACGAAAAACGCTCTGGAGAGATTGGTTCCACTGCCACGAAAGGTTGGGGAGGATGGGACTCCCTATATCGAGCAATGTTGCGCATTATAGCCTCCTCATCATTCGGAGGAGCATTGACATTACCTAAAACATTATGAACAGGCGCAATGTTTTCCATAGGAGCAGCAACAAACCCATTTTTTTCATCAGTAATATTTCCTTGAATGTACCATATCGTATTGCGAACTTCCACAACATTTGAAACATTTGGGACCAGTTTTTGTATCATGAGGAGGAATAGATCCCCGATTTTGCTCCGTATGAAAGCAAAGAACATCCGTCAAAACACTTTCAATAGCATCGTTAGTGGCCGCCTTCTCGCCCATATGAATCACCTCATTGCAAACCTTATTAAAAACCTTTTGAACAAAGATCGTAAATGGGCTGTCCTCTTCTTGCCTTGATGGGAATAAAAACCTTTTCGCCACCTTCGGGTAGGAGGCTCCTTTGAAAACCCCCCACCAAGATCAACAATCTCAATTTCTTGATCCACTCCATCAATTTTCGTACCACTATTAGAAGACACCTTTGAAGGCCGAGGATCAACCCGTTTAGGAGCCATAGTAGGAGCCATAGTAGGACCCTCCGAGCCATAGTAGGAGCCGAAACATATTGTTAATAAATTCCCGAATCTAGATCGTGCAACTCCGCTTCTTGAGCAATACCATCAGATTTAGCCCCACTACTAGAAGAAATATGTTCATTAGTCTCAGTACTAGGGCCCTTCTCTTTTGCTTCAACCTGTTTAGGCACAAATTTATCACTTTATCTTATTACGTCATTTACCGCCCTAATTGTTTGATTCGTTGGTTGTGATTTTTACCGTCCGAATCGCTTGATTCGTTGATATTGTCATTTAAATAACGTTTTTTACCGTCTGAATCGTTTGATTCGTCGATCGCATCTTTTACCGTCCGAATTGTTCGATTCGTTGATATCGTCATTTCAATATCGTTATTTACCGTCCAAATTGTTTGGTTTGTTGATCGTACTTACTTTAACATCCGAGTCAACAAATTGACTTGTCGATCGTCATTTCATTACTGTCAATTACTTTAAATGTCTTCTCTTTACTGTCATTTTATAAAAAAAGGGTAACGTTATAATGCGCGATTCAAATAAATTTTTTTCCTTACTGTCATTTTATCAAAAAAGGGCAACGTTATAATGCCCGACTCATGTAAAAATACCCCTCATTTCAAAACCCTCCATTCAAACTCATTTTCAATTCAAAACCCGCCATTCAAACTCATTTTCAAGTAATTCACACACACGCACAGTTTTCGAGCTATGTAGAAAGACTCGTCCATACGAGGTGTTTCGGGTGAGCACAATTAATCTTTTCATGAGGCGTAACGTGACCTCCGAATCTAACAATCTCTGTTCAAAAGCCCTTTTCAAAGTTTTGGCTCATGATAAAAATGGCGTGGCGACTCTCTTTTTTTCTTTCGTGAAATTCAAACCGCTCGTTGCTTTTGTGATTGCCAGTGAATGCAGGTTATTTCAACGGCATGTTTCAAGAAGTCCACCCCAGAATGGCATGTTTCAAGAAGTCCGCCCCAGCACGACATGTTTTCAAGAAGTCCGCCCCAGCACGGCATATGTCAAGAAGTCCACCCCAGCACGACATGTTTTAAGAAGTCCGCCCCAGCACAACATGTTTCAAAAGGTCCACCCCAGCACGCCCCACGATTGCTCTTTCTCCAGCTACTCACAACCGGGATCGAGTCTACTCCCCTCTTTTAGGTGAAAAAAGGAGCAACATTGAACACCTCGTGAGACCAAACCTGTTAGGTAGAAGCAAAGGGGAAAGTTTAGCACAACCCAATACATACCGGCAGTGCAGAAAATATGAGGTACCTCGAAGACCAACTTAAAAGCATCAAAGGAGGACGTATCCGACCTCGAACACGTGTTTAAAGCCCGATAAATCTCAACCATGACATCTCCACTCCAAGAAGTCTCCCTGCTCATCTCCAGGTAGGCCAAAGCACCTAGAAAAGAAAAACATCAAGAGGATTCGCTCCATGCAAAAAGAGTAGCCGAGAACCCGTACCACAAAAGGCCCGAGCAAGAGCATCCGAATCATGCTCACCTTGATCACATGAGTTAATGACTTGGGGAATCATCATGTAAAACTGGCCAGATTCACGAGCCTAACCTTCCAGAAGGAAGAACCAAATAATGCTTCTACTCAATGGATGTCTGCAACCAATCTCTCATCAAAAGGTAGATCCCTAGTGGTAAACCATAGCCTGGTGATAGCGGTGAAGAAAATAGGGTTCATGATCGACTCTCCTCAACTGAAGTGGAATGTATAAGTGGAGAACCACCAGGACTTTCAGAAAGACCTTAATGACAGCCATCACTTTTACGTCTTGTCGATACTCTGCAAATGTTTCAACAAACCCAGCCAGAGGTGCAACCACGTCCTTATTATCTCAGCCAGAGGCACCACCATGTCCTCATCACTTCCGCAGAGGCGCCACCACGTCCTCATTATCTCAGCCAGAGGCGACTCTACGTCCTCATTATCTCAGCCAGAGGCGCCACCACATCCTCATTATCTCAGCTAGAGGCGCCACCACGTCCTCATTATCTCAGCCAGAGGCGCCACCACGTCCTCATTATCTTAGCCAGAGGCACCACCACGTCCTCATTATCTCAGCCAGAGGTGCCACCACGTCCTCATCACTTCAGCAGGGGCGTCACCACGTCCTCATTATTTCAGGCCGAGACGCTTCAAGGAATAGTCTCCTTTAGGTATAGACGCCTTCAAACACTCACGCTTAGGTCCAGATGCCTTCGAACAGTCTCCTTTAGGTATAGACGCCTTCAAACAGTCACACTTAGGTATAGACACCTTTAAACAGTCACCCTTAGGTATAGACGCCTTCAAACAGTCACACTTAGGTAACGCCTTTAAACAATCTCTCATAGGTCCAGACACCTTTGAACAATCTCCCTTAGGTATAGACGCCTTCAAACAGTCACACTTAGGTCCAGACGCCTCAAGGAATAGTCTCAACTCAGGCCGAGACGCCTCAAGGAATAGTCTCAACTTAGGTCCAGATGCCTCAGAATAGTCTCAACTCAGGACGAACGCCTACGAATAGTTCCCCATAGGTCGAGGCCCCTCAAAATTGCCCTCACACACGAACAACGATCAGGCATGATTCCCACTCGAGATACGTAGGAATCCTATAAAAAGGGTCCAGCCTTCCGACCAACCTGGTTATTTATCTCTTCCCTCCCGACGAGCAATCCAGATTGGGATTCTTATTTTTATCGACGACCCCACTTCCTTCATATGTGACTTCGCCAAGGGGCTTCTGTAAGTACCCCAATCCGGACCGCTCTCCATCTAAGCATACAGAAAATACCAAGGGCAAACTTCCGGAGGTCATAACTTCTTCATACGGACTCCAATTGAGACGTGCCATATATGGTTGGAAAGCTCTCGACGAGTACTATCTAATGGTAGTGGAAACTCTGAAAAGAAGACTGATTACAAGGAAGCTCGTACGGACATATGTGTAAGTATGGTTGTTTTTGTGGTTTTCCTTGTCAAACACGTCAAAAACATTTCTTAACCACGAAAATTGACAAATGTATCCGTACGGACATGTTTGTCAACACGACAAAATCCCCCAAATCCAGGAAAATTAAAAATACTTCTGATTGAAGAAGTGTCCGTATGGACGTGTTGCAAATTTTCAAGTCCTATAAATACCAGCCTCCCCAGCTCATTTCAAACACACCTCAACTCTCTCCTATCTCCTTGCAGCCTTCAGGCAGCATTCTGAACCATTCCAACTCGTCCCGAGGCATCCCGATCCATCTCGAGGCGATCTCGAGCGATCCCGATCCATCCCGGTCCATCCCGATCGACCTCCCAATGTCCCAAAACCCCTATTCATCCCCAACCAACCTATACCCACTCACCAAACTCCAAACACCCCACAAACAGCTCAAACCTGTCCAAACCCGTCAGTGCATAATTTCAAGTCTTTAAATACATTTTTGCTTTAATACATCCTCTATAATGTAGACATTATTTTCAGAATGCATTTTTAAAACACACACACACACACAGCTTTCAAAGAAAAGTATACAGAAAGACTCATGAAAATGAGGCGACTTGGGTGAGCACAAAAATCTCTTCCAGAGGCGTAACCTGACCTCCGAACTCAAAATCTCATCACACAATAAAACAACCTTTTCTCAATGTTTTGGGCATAATCAAAACGGCGTGGCGACTTCTCACAAAGTAGCACCTTTCATAAACCTCGAAATGTCGTCCGCGTATTGGATCGGGTAATTTCAACTTTGTGCTTTGGCTTGATAATAATGGTATAAGTATATGATTATATGTCGGATGAAGCTAGGTCGGGACCATTACAAAGATTTTCACAAGTCGATTGGGTCTAGTTTTGCCTCGTCTTATGCTCTCAAAATCAGAGTGGCTTCGTGAACAGAAGGAAGGCTTATCCATGAAGCTAAATCGAATCAAGCTACTTGTAAAAAACGTTCTCTCTATCTCTTGCCGAGTTTTGGTGAAACCCTAATTAGGGTTTGCCCTGCCATACGGGCTGATCCCGGTCATGTTTCCTCCTCTTCCCTCTAATGCAAACCCTAATACCAATCACAATGCTAACCCTAATCCCGCTGCATAGAACCCTAATGCCTGAACCGAATGTTGCTCCGGCTCGTCATTCACTCTCATGCGCATTCCTCAGGCGGCGCAATTTCTCCTCCTAATCCTAATAAATCTTTTGCTTCCATAATCAGCTCTACTCAATCGACTCCAATCCAAGATATTCCATTGATTCCACTCGCTATTCACAAAGGTATGCCTTCTTTGAAACTTTCTAAAGAAGCTTTAGAGGCTTTTACTAAGCCTTTTGCTTGGACATTGGTTGGAAAATTCTCTAATGGCGTAATCTACTATGGAGGCTCCAAGAATTGCTTTTGCTACGTTTCATTTGAAGGGAGCTTATAAATTGGGCCATATAGATTCTCGTCATATGTTGGATTCAACTCACCAATGAAGAAGATTTCCAACGCATTTGGACTAGGGAGGTTTGGTATGTGAACGAGATTTCCTATGCGTACTTCCATTTGGACACCTTCATGGAAGCCTCAAACGGACTCTTCTATTGTTCCTCAGTATGGGTAAGTCTTCCTGGATTGCCGGTTCATCTTTTCAATAAAATATTTCTATTCTCTTTGGCTTGAATCTTTGGAAAGCCTATGTCGCTTGATAAAGCTACTGCTGAATTGTCTAGGCCAAGTGTGGCTAAG